>NDXB01021676.1:103965-237020 GCA_002631895.1 Agapornis roseicollis | reverse complement strand
TTGAGAAAAAAAAAAAAAAAAAAAAAAAAAAGGAAAAATATTTAAATTCTCTAATTTTGATATGCTCAGGATTCAAAGCAAAGCTTGCTGCCGTCTTCAAAGCATCACTGAATGTCAGTAAGGGGAGAAAAGTACCACTGAGTCTCTTGTTACAACATTCATTTATTACCATCTATTCACTTATAAATGTCAATGATATTTCACCCTCCTATTCCTCCTCCTCCTCCTCCCCTTTATCTTTCCCCACCAAAAAAGGAAATCCTTGGCCTTCCCTAATGAACTTGGCTGTCTGATTTTTGTATTGCTGGAGACTTGAAGAAGGCAAAGTCCTGCAGAGTCCTGCAGTGCAATGGAAAACTGTATGTCAAGATGCATGCATCTACTATACCAAACAGAGCACAGGTAATAAAGAAGTCTTTATGGGTGTTAGATTTATTCCTAATATGATACAAGAGGGGAAAAAATTGCGCTGTATTTCTAACAGAGAGCACCACTTACACCTGGTAATGTAAATCACGCTGCCATGGAATGGTGTTACAGAGCTGCTCAGGGTCCCCTGCTTTACACAGCCATCGGTAGCTGCAGTGTCAGGAACCCAGCAGTGTGTAATGTATTCTGAGCTACAGGGCTTGGAAAATTTACTGAATCTATTCCAGCTATTGAATTGTCATAAAGAGCTCTGTCAGACTGATGACATTCATCAGATCAGCCTGATCTAGCAAATTTATACATTAGCCTTTCCCTTTTCTTCTGCTAGCAAAGGAACATTATTTGGGATGAAGGCTATACACACACACATGCATGGATGGGCAGACTTACTCTTGAACTCCTCTCTCAATGATCCACAAATCCTACCCAACAGCATGGGATCAAGAGCAAGAAAAACAATAGTAAAAGAAACAGAAGAGAAATTTGAACACATTCCAGTCAAGTATCCCTGAATGCTGGTCTTTGACAAGAATCCTCCTTTCTAGGAAGGGAAGGAAAGAACAAGAGTTACGATGTATTGCAATGGGACCAAGATCATGCCTTACTCATCCCTCTTCCTCCCTGATGTTTGGCCCAGTTTGTTATGGAGAAAAGGCTTGTTGATTAGTAATGCTATTTTGAAACTAAAGGACACTGTAAGACAGACCATCTTTAAGGGTGCAAGAAGTCAAATAACTTACCCACTGGCAAAGGAAAAGCAACAAATGAGTTTAAAAGAACGTCAAACCCTACAGGTACTGGCTCATGACCCCTGTGAATACCAGAGTACCATACACACACCTCTAACAAAGCTGTACCTTCTCTCAGACTAGGGAGCCGCAAGATCTTCCCTTGGGCCCCATTGATAGATCAAGAGCTTCTCTGTGCCAAGTGCCATTTCCTTCCCCAAAATGCTGTCAAGTAACTACAAGACAGAACGACTCACTGAAGAGCAAACATGAGGGGGAGGATCACAGCAGGATGAAAGAGATGTTTGCCCAGCTCATCTTTATTTTCCCCAATATATCAGAAAGCCATGCCAATGAAGTAGTAGCTATATCAGCACCCAGGCAGTTCTTTAGCAGAATAATGTGCCTGCAAAGTAGTTTACATATGCAAAATCCTGCATCTGCCATTTGCAAACAAGCAGTACCTTGTTTCCTAGTGCAAACAACTGTATTTTTTGTGCATACACAATGACCATGGCTTACCTGTGCTGAGGGTGTCTGTAAACAGCAAGTCTTGCTCCACTGTGTAACGCTGGTTTTTAAGCTATGGAGACAGAAGACATCAGCATGGTGCTCAGACCTCTGGGAGGTGGCACCTGTGTGCAGCTTGCGTTTGGCTCTGAGTATTTCCTGCAGAAGAGAAATCTCAAGCAAGGGAAGTTTTTAAACAAACACTTTTGATAATTGCATACATGGCAGGAGAAGATAAGAGAAGAGCACGAAAGCTGACTGTGTTTATCTGAAAGGACAAAACAGTTTGAAACGTTTCCAGCTACGGAAGTTCTGCTTTAAGAATTCTGTCATTTCATTTTTTCTTGTACACTTTGTGGTGCTCTACATTTCTGTGAATTCTTATCTCTTCAGCCCAGGGCCACAGGCTGCAGGTCTGGAACATAGCCCAGTTCTCCTTTTAGTCATAACAGAAAAGGGAGGGAGGGAAGAAGGTATCTCATGTCACGGCAGAGCTAGGCACTGCCACTTCCACCCCCATAAGACTCTGCAGGATCTTCTGGTCCGCTAAGCAAATGTGAATCCAAGGGGCATCTTCTAATGCTGCTGCCCCTTCTTTCTTCATCATCACTGCTGGTTCATTTGTCTGAAGAACCCCAGCTGAGGAGCAGAATAGTAGCACAGCAAGTTGCTGGCTGCCAACCAGAGAGAAGCAGCTCTGCAGCTGACGGAAGTCTGGGGTCCGTCTCTTGTTCCTCCAGAATAATCCATTTCTGGCTGGCTGACAGAAGCAAGAACCTTCCCTCACAAAAGCACATCCCTTCCTAGGATGCTGCTGGTGACTCACACACCACATTGGCTGCCCTCACATTGAATGCTTGGTCAAATGGTCTAATTTTTTAATAGCTAGCCTCGGTGGACCTACAAGTTCAAATCCCAACAGGCTCTCCCTGTACCACTTCCTTTAATGTAGAATAAAACCAAGTCATACCATTTTATTATAATGTAGAATAAGTCATACCATTTTATTGCCTAAAATTACTACAGAGCTCCTTCAGGGTCTTCAAGGATCTTCACCTCATATCCAGTTTCCTGGCTACAACACTGGGTTGGACTGGTCACACACAACCTCTCTTACACCTCTTCTTTGCTACCAGCTCCCTGATACATGGAGCAGGGATAGTAATTTCTCCCGTAGTTGTTAAGGCTCTTGCAATCTGAGTGGCATTTTATTCCTGTAAACACATTTCATAAACTTGGTGCCCATAGCCAAAGTTTTTCTTCCTTTTATGCAGTTTGCTACATGCTGATTGCCACACTTAAGTCACCCCGATCACCATCTCAGCGGTGTCCTCTGCAAGGAGCTATAGCACTGCCTTGAAATAAAAGTAGATGTGAAACAACATACTGAGGGGAAAAGAGGAAAGAACTGAACAAAATGAGAGTCCTTGTAATGCTACAAAATTACTGTCTCAGTCTTCATTCTTTGTCTCCTTTTATATCTATGCTCCTAAGGACAGTGAAAAAAATAATTGAATAAGTGTCCTTCATAGGACAACAAAAAACCATGCTTTAAAGGCTTGGTTGACCCACACGCAGGCCAGCTATTACAAACCCATCCAATTTGTACTGGTACTACACAATTAGAAGTCAGGTTCACTCCTGGTGTAAAAGCTCAGATTTAGGTTACAGACTAATTTATACCTTTCTACACTGTAGCTTCGGGAAGGCACTGCAATAGCACATATAACCAAGGAGAGGATCCACACTTATGCAGGTGAGGGACTCTCCTTTCAGTCAATGCAAAGCTAATGATTTTCCCAAGAAAATTATTATTTCAGATTTTCCTAGACAGTTTTATTTTCTTGCTATATGCAGACAATGCCACCTCTTTAGGGCTACAGGGAAAATATATACAGCACATCTGAGTCCTATTTTATGCATGACATTTTAGCACTGTAGCAATCATTACACTTAAGGGCATACTATCAAGCAATTTAATACCCCACATGTTATCCATCCTCTGTTTCTCACAATCGTTCCAGTGCAAGACCACATACAGTGTTTACTGTCTAATGGGTCCCTCTGGGATGCTGACGGACTTCTCCACAGCACCAAGTTTTGATCTCATCAGCACAGCCCTTCCTTCCCATGGCTTATGCTGTGACCATCAGCTTCCTCTTGTCCTCGGAAGTGCCATTTCTCCTTCCTAATTGGGGGCCACTCTTTAATGTTTGCAGAGTTTTCTGCCACTCTGTCCAATTTGTTCTCTTGTGAAGGAACACTTTTGCCCTGGCCTCTACGAGTATCATTCCCTCAGCAGCCTGACACAAAGTCTATCGCATGATGCATTTGCTTCCAGTTCTGCTCCTCTCCGTATATACTTTAATAATTCTACATTAGGCAGAAGTGACAATATAATCGTTGGGCTTATTCTGCCATTACTGCATTGAAAGTCAGTGTTTCAAAGACCAAATGCAACACTTGCTGTACAGCCTAGTTTATGGCTAGCTGTACTAAAGCAAATGAAATCAGAATATGAAATGAGTTAGGCTATCAGGTGTTTGCAAGCCAAAGTTCGGGGCATAAAATGGTGGGTTTGTGTGGGTTTGTTTTGTTCTTTTAACTGTGAATATCAGCTTACAAAAGGAGAGACATGTCAGAAGACCTGTGCTACCTATATGCAAAGGAAAGGTTGAGTTTGGTGTACTGTATCACAGCTCTGACCTTTTCTTAGCCAATTAAGCATGCTGTTGCAGGCTTCACTTGTGTAGGAAGCAGCCAGGCCTGCTGAGCACCTGGCCACCACGCTCCACAGTTTCCAGTTCTTTAAACACAGACAGTGAACTGTGACTGAACATGAGCTTCACTCTGCAGCTACAAATCCAGCACCATTAACGATTACACCACTCACTTCAAGATATCAAAACCAAGTACAAAAGAAATGAAAGAATTTTTTCTACTTCCTAGGATGTTCTGCCTCGTTCCCGACACAAACACATTTACCCAATGTATCTTCAGGCAGCTTTGCAGATAATTCAAAACAGCACAGCTTTGAGGGCCAGGATTTAAATGAGGTAGGAGGCTTTCCTGTGGCTGGATTATGAACCATCATTGCCTACTTCAGAGTTATTGAGGTGCCAAGCTTTTGTCATTGCCTGATGTGTTAATCCAGCCAAGTGGTCAGGGTCTCTTCTATGGTTTATGCCATTTCTATATTGGTCCCAACTGGCAATTGTTCTATGGGTTAGCTTTCCCATACATACATCACCCAACAAGGAGCAGACTCCCCTGTCTCTCTCCACGCACCAAGAAGAGAAGTGTCAGTGCCTTGGAAGGTGCTTTAGATAAGGGGCATGGCCTTCTAAACCCAGGTACCACCTCTAATTTACTCCCCACTGTACAGTGAAATACCTATCAGCAAAACAGAGCTACATGATGAACAACTTTTAGGAGGAAAGGCAAAAACAAAGAGCTGCAAGAGAAAAAAAAAGGTAGTACCAACAGCGCAGAGAAACAACTGGTCAGAGAAATGCAAGACAAACCAGGAATCATCTCACTGATGCTTAATTAATTAATAATAATAAAAAGAAGAGAATCAGGAGCCCTGTGGTGGCCACAAGATGTGCATTTTGGAGTGCAGTCAACACCAGCAGCTTACCAGTGGCAAGTATAATCTATGTTATGCATCAAACTGAGGGTAATTTTGTTCTTGGGCTGTGATTCTAATCAGCCTGCAATTTGAAGAGAGGTCTCCCAGATTTAATACAGGGCACTGCAATAAGAAGCTGCTGCTATGTCTTGCTTCTCCCCATAGTGATTGTAAACCAGAACATCATCTGTGAAGTGTTGGGGGTAGGGATCAGATCAGTTCTCCATCAGGGGATAGCAGCTTTCTGTAGCTCATCATGAAGCTTAGGGAATATGGCAATGACAGCAGGTTTGTACCAGTTCTCTTTCCTATTTAGAAATGTTGAAGAGATGACTTGGAAAGACAACAAAATGTTTAAATTAAAAAAAAAAAGAAGGTAAGAGTTTCCACAGAGATAAAACATCCCATTTCAAGGCTCAGAATTCCTCCTACAGCTGAAACCGTCAACGGCTATAGCCAAGAAACAGTGAAGCACTGCCAAGTGTACATTTTCACTGATCAGACTAGGTTTTGTGTGCAGTACTGTCTCTTCCTACTCTTCCACGCAGCAGATCCATGCTCCCTTGTACAGAGTAACCAGGTGCTCTGCAGTACGACAGCTCTATAGATACAAATACAGTGTGTTTACACAATTGTGTATTAACAGTTAAGAATAAGGAGACTCCAACTGCAATGACAGAAAGAATGATACCAAAAGGCACCTCTCAGATGAGGTCAGGTGAGGGCAACATTTGAAATGGAGCTGGTACGAATAAGCATGGTGTGATCATTTTACTGCTGGAGCATGGCAGGGACACTAGCATCCACTGAATGATGCCATTTTACTAACCTCTTCTCTAACTTCAGCTCACAAATCCTTCCACTCAGATGCGCAGAAGCTGCCCAAAACAAGCCACCAGCCATCACCAGTCACCTCAGAGGTGCTGGGGGTGGGAGGCTCAGACCTCCCAAAGCATCAGCACAAACCAATTCATTTCTCCCCTGTCCCTCACCTCCACTTGGCACCAGGACACGCCTTTGGAATTATTTTCTCCCTCCCACTTTAACTTCATTCCACAATACAACATTGCAGCAGCCTGCTACAAATAACAGCCTCCCTGTTTTCAGGCCACCACCGCTCTCCCGCTGTCAGCACAAGGGCATATGTGCTCTTCAGCTTCCTCAAGTGAGTTATTCTGAGCCCTGCTAAGAAAAATCTATGACTTTACACCCTGTCTGAGCCTCAGCAGCAATCACTAACACTACGTTTTCAAATTTAATCTCATTTCTGATTAAATTTTTCTCTCTTCCATTTGTAATCTCACTTGCCGCTGTGATTTGTGCAGCTCAGTGTAAATATGTGCTTTAGAATTAAACTGGTTCAGCAATTCTGACAATGATTTCTCAGAAATTAAGCCTGGACAATTTGTTTGGCTGACGTAGAACAATTTGGAACATATGATAGGCTGTAAAGTACTTTGTAGTGTAGCACACTAATAAATATCAGCGATGGAGAACTCATTTATGACTGGTTGCCAAGGGTATTAGGAAGAGGCTGGTGACAACATGATGCCCTCTGGCCAAATGCAGAAACAACATTTTTGTTTAAAATAAAAAATAACTGCAAAGCAAAGGACTACACACAGGTGGCAAATGTCACCTTCCCCCAGGGAATAACCTGGTTAATAATAGCAGTTTAAAATAGGACTGAACAACCAGAGGAAGATATCTGAAGACCAGGGTTTCTGTCTCAAGAATAATGACCCTCAACCCGTACGGTCGCACTGCTCAACATGAGGCTGTTGGACAATTACAGCTGAAAAAGGAGCCTTTTTAAGCAGGCTAAAAACTTCAGATACTGTTCCTCCAGGAGCTCTGAAAGTCCATGAAGGACATGGAGCTGTTGGAGCAAGTCCAGAGGAGGCCATGAGGATGATCAGGGTTTGGAGCACCTCCTGTATGGAGCCAGGCTGAGATCACTGGGGCTGTTCAGCGTGGAGAAGAGAAGCTGCGTGGAGACCTCAGCGCAGCTTCCAATGTTTGAAGGGGGCTACAAGGATGTTGGAGAGGGACTCTTCATCAAGGACTGTAGTGATAGGGCAGGGTATGATGGGTTCAAACAGAAAGAGGGGACGTTCAAGTTAGAGGTAAGGAAGAAGTCCTTCACTGTGGGGGTGCTGAGGTACTGGCACAGGTTGCCCAGAGAAGCTATGGCTGCCCCATCCCTGGCAGTGTTCAAGGCCAGGTTGGACAGAGCCTTTGGTGACATAGTCTAGGGTGAGGCATCCCTGCCCATTGCAGGGTTTTGGAACAGGATCACCTTCAGGTGCTTTCCAACCCAAACCATTCTATGACTCTAAGATAGCAGGGTAGTACATGAACAGTCTCAGCCATAGGGCCTGTTCTGCCCCCAAACCCACGTCCTCCAATACTGGGGCTTCCCCAGGCAGCTTTGAAATACAACAAAACACACAGGAGCCGTGACTCAGAGCCTTGTGTTACCCCTCACCAAGGACTGCAACACGTAGGTCCCCAGGAGACTCCTCAGCCTGGGAACATACGGATTTCTTGGCTCACATGGGAAATGTGGCACACATGATTAAAGTTTCCTAAAATTCTTGCCAAATAATCTCTTCCTAGGTCCTAAGCCATCCTTGCTAGATATCTGTGCTTGCTTATATTAACTGCTTCCTCAGTCTTACAACTGGTTTGTTTTATATCAACTCCTTTAGTCAACCCACCTGATTTTTAGTTCTTTAGCAGTGCTTGACGTTTGGTTGGGGTTTTTTTTGCTCCAAGAACACACCTTCTTCTACTATCTCCATTCTTCTTTCTTTCTCACTTTTAAACTCCCCTTCTTTCTTCTTCTCCTGAAAATTCTCCTGTTCCTTCACCCTTAAAAACCTGCTCCTCCTCTTGTTCTGCTTCTTCTTTACAGCCAAATTTACCCTATGTGTTCTCAGTCCCCTGGTGGCCTGAGCCTACCACATCTTGACTCATCTCAGAATAAACAAACCTCTCCACCACCTCACTCAGCATCACTCATATTTACGTCATGCAAAGTTTACAGTATAGCAACACCCTGATGAACATCACTCCTCTGTGGTGTTTCAGAGTTCATCACCAAATGTTTATTATCCACCTCCATGGATCATCATTTATCTGAGATTAATTCCCCATACAAATCAATACAGGAGGGTCAGAGGAATTAATTCAGGAGCCTAAGAAAGGCACTGGGTGAATGTGTGTGTCACAAAGGATGGAAAAAGAGAAGCAGAGAGGATGCTTTTACTCTTTTATAGGTTGCCAGCAGTGGAGGACTCAATATCCAATGTAAATCTCAGGGCCAGCACTCCTAGTGCCTTTTTTAAGTGCTTACAGATTTGTTGTTGCACTCTCCAAATGAATCAGCAGCACTCACAGTTAAAGGAAGGAAAAAAATGCAGCAATCACTGGGCATTCAGTGTAGCAGATGGAGAGCAATAATCCACCCCCCCAGAACAGTATCAGGAACCAAACATTTTCTCTGGTTGATGATCCCAAAGGTCCTCCTCCTCCCTCTCCACCCTCCTAGCAACATAGCCATCCTGAATACACAGGGCAATCTACTATGTAAGTCCCTACACATATCCTCCTCCACTCAGCTGCAATATTGATGCAGACAAAGGTTTTCTGCTCAGTAAAAATCAGTCATGCACACACAGAAATCCTCATCACTACTTTTCATACCTTTAAGTAGGAGGAATTCCTCAGATCTACTGTAAATACTTGCCTTACAATGTCTGGTTACAAAGTGCCACTGCCCTGTGCTGTAGGCTTTTCAACACACCAAACCATGGACAACTTTTAGACCAAGGATTCTTCTTTCATGTTAGTCAGGACTGAGTCTCCACTCCTGAATAGGGCTTCTAAAAACTAAAGAAAGATGCATTACTAATGGGTATCCAAATGTTCAGATTTCAATTCTCCACTTTCATCTGCTCTGGTGATCTACTGATCTGCGCATTTAGCAGTCTCTTCTAGCATGGCAAAATTGCTATTTCCCTCCCATAATTAATCCAAGGTGCTGCTGGACAAAGTGAGACAAAAGGACTCATTTAAACTTAGCTGGAATTTCTCCCAGATCAGTACCAGCATACTTGCAGCAATGTTGAACCTGTATTACTGGGTTTTCCCAAGTTTTTATGTTAATACTACTGAAGGACTTCCTTATTTTCTTTGGAGAAATACAGAATGATAATCAAATATTGGCGTTTTGCTGTAATAACTATTCTAATAGGCAGCAAGAAGAATAAAATGTAATTGAAAGTAACTCCAGAACACAACCATTCTCAATTACCTGTGCCGGTGTATAGCTCAATTACATTATCCCCACACCTTCACATCACAGCTAACAGCTAACCCAGCCGTTCTGTCCTTCCACATCTTCATACATACACCTCCAAAGCTTCCCGGTTTAACCATGTACTTTTACTGCAGGCACAAGTACATATTTTTCTAACTATGTGAAGCAGCAGGAGAGATCACGACAGGGCCAATGTGCTGAGGAACGTGTAGGAAGCAGCAATAACAAACTGACACAAAGAAACAAGGTTGTAGTTAGCACAAACCCAGTTAGGTAGAAAAGTTAGGGGGTTTTCTCTCTAATCTAACATGCCATCCCACCCACTAGACCTAGATATGTGTTATACCCCTCTGACATGACCGAGCCATCCTGTGCAAAGGAAGCCTGTATCTGGGTTACCAATGCTCTTCTCAAAAGTGCTTTCATTCTCCAAAAAGCACCAGCAAGACCTCATTTTCAGCTGGAGAGAATTATCCAGCATGAAACTAGTTTCTGCGTTGTCATTATCCAGTATAACGTTTTCTCTCTAGTTATCTTGAGGTTTTGAAGTGGTGTAAAACATTTACTGGTCCCTGTGTGAATAAATTCAAGTATGGCTTACCCAGAGGCACCACCTTCCTCTTGAGGCCACATTCCTGTAGTTTAGCAGCAAGGCCTCATCTAAGGCTTGGGAAGCTTTCAGCTAGCTGAGCAGGAGCAGCTAGTAAGGTTGCATATATAGACAAGCAGGGGCTCATCTCATGAATAAGACAGGTTAGACTTTTGCTGTGCATAAACTCATATGTGCACACAGCAGGCTAAAGTATTCTATATATTCTAGTTTGCTTTTCTATATCCCATCTAGCAGCTGTGTGAACTCCCATAGCTCAAGTACACTTTAGTCGTTGCCTGCTTTAGGCACATCAGCTCTTTGGGAAATGGTCTCTCTTATCTGCTTCATATTATTGTAAGACTGATGTCTGTCTCACTATCAGTATCTCAGATCTATGCCGTGCAATGAACAGAGCTGGGCTCTAAAAAATGTTAATTTACGTTATCTAAAACTCTGCCTTGTAATTCCCTTTCTCCTATGTCATATAGAATCCTGGAATGGTTTATGTTGGAAGGGACCTGAGAGCTCATGCAGCTCCAATCCCTGCCACGGGCAGGGACCCCTTCCACTGGAGCAGCTTGCTCCAAGCCCCTGTGTCCAACCTGGCCTTGAGCACTGCCAGGGATGGGGCAGCCACAGCTTCTCTGGGCCATCACCCTGTGCCAGCGCCTCAGCACCCTCATAATGAAGAGGTCCAGGGTTCACTTAAAGCTCATACACAGCTTGCATTGAGCATTTGACATCAGCTCAGGATTAGGTGTACACTCAGGAACACGTCCCTATCCTTATTTCAGTACTTGTGTCCTATACTTAGGTCCAGTGTTGTGCTGCCATGGGTACCAGTGGTAGCCCAGCTATAGCGGCACAGACAAGCTACAATCTACAGGCTACAAACACAGCTGAGGAGTGGGAGTTCATCAGCCAAAGCTCTGGGCTGCCCCACTGAGGTAGAGCCTGATAACCAAATTTTGGGTGCATTTACACTACACACCTGTGAGTGCAGCAGCAACACTTTGAGCTCCCCTATGTGAATCTAACCCCTCTTATATTGTGTTTAATCAGAGGAGAACAGAGACAAAGATATTCTTACAGGGAAGTAAGCTAAGTACCTTAGCTTTCACGTTTGGCAGACAGCTTTCTCAGTGTGCAGAACTCCGGACTTTTGTTTACCCATTGATTTTTAAATAACATTTCCCATCCTGGATGCACAGAACAGTTCCCTGTAAATCTTCTCACTGATGTCTTACTGAGGCAGTCGACAGCCTGAGCCAATAGCGCTACCTGGGCTGTGACCTTCTCCATCCATCTTAATTAGGTATTAACTTCAAAAGCTTTTTTGCTACATGTTACCTGCCAGCATCAAACAAAAAGACAAACACCAGCCTTGAGTCATCAGAAATGTAATTACAGGGTCTCTTGGAGAGGTGGCTTTGGTTGCATCTCTGGTTTTAACTCTAGGAATTTATAGCATAGAAACAGCACTTTAGCTGTACTTAGAAGAGCCCTGAAATGAGAAAATACACCCAGAGACACTTGCACAAAGTACAGCTTTACCTCAAACAGCCCTGGGTATCACAGGACTCACACTGCTTATTTAGTGCTCTCCCACCTAGATCTGTGGAAGACATACTCCCCCCTGCCTTTTTTCTTTAACACACGTATAAGTCAACACATGCAGACTTGGCAATGCAATCTGTTGGCACCCATCAATCCATTTAATTACACAACCTGGAGTGACTCAAACAATTCTAGAGAAAATGGGTTATCAGACAGTATAAAGGTACTAAGGCACTCGAGCATGTCAACTGCATTTGCCATAAGACTTCCTTGTGCACTACCAACGGAGTACCTTCGTCCTGCACATCAGAAATGCAAAGTAACAGCAGATGCCAAAACGTAGTGAGGATTACTGTACAAACCTCAACAACAAACCTTCATACCTTAAGCCATGTACGAACTCACTCATGTACCTTGCACACTGCCGTATCAATAATTAATGAAAGCAATACTAAGCATGCGCTGCAAATATGGCTTACTTTAGCCACAGCCTGCTGTGACAGTGTCATGGTCCTGTTCCTGCAGACACAAACCTGGGGAAAACCAAAACCAAAGCAAACAAAACCACCCCGCTTTTAAACACTTAAAACATTTAACATTAAAGAATTTGGATTAATAAACCACACCTCACCCAGGAGAGGATCAGTGTGACTGTAGAGAGGAGACCAGCCAGCTACCCAGGAAACATCTCAGCATTTATGGATGTTCAGAGCCAACACTGCGATAAGAGAATGTTTGATGCTGGGGAGATGGGAGCAACCAGTTGATCACATTGTTAGCCCTATGCCCATCTGTGACTTGATAGGGCATGAGAGAGGAGCACACAACTATTTTGCAATCCATCCAGCCCAATAGCTCACCAGGGGCGTCTCACCAGTAACAATACTTTTCTGATGTATATTTCTATCTGATGTAATAAGTCTTTTTTTCTTCTCATGCTGTTCTTGGATGGGAGGAGTGTTCAAAGCACCAAGGACACTGGCATTTACCACTTTTCCTACTGTTATGACAAAGCTAAGCAACTACGTTTAACAAAAAACCTCTTGGTCTGGATTCCATTAACGTTCCCCCTCTTTTTTCCCACAGGAGTTCAAGCACATGCACAATGCTGCTGGGTAAGGCAAATGTTGTCTGCAAATGGGCTTGCATTTGGGCTGCTAACCCCCACAACACAGCACTGCTTGTGACAGGGAAATAGCTGTATTTTACAGAGAAGACTTCAGAAATAAGAAACTTCCAAATCAAACACATCCTTGCTTTAAATCTATTGGCTTTTCCTATGCTAATATACTAAAGCAAGGTTCCTTAAGAAACGCTATGAAGCAGAGTTTACAAGGGGAGTTGCAAGCAGCCCCAGCTTTGCTTTCATCTGATGACTTCAAAAAATGAACTTCTGTCATTAACAGAGCAATAAAAACATTGGAAGTGGGCAATTTATTATTGCAGCAAAGTGTTAAATAAGCTTCCCCCAGACCTGTTTATTCCTCTATTCATTTTAAGAGACTTCTTGTTATTTTCCATGAGTTATTTTGAAGCTATGTCTGTTTATTCTTCTGCCAAGCGCTTGAAATACTTTTTGCAGAGACAACAAAAGGAAACAAATTGTTTCACAGAAAACAGAATAAGAGAATTTAGTGCTATAGTGAAGGCCAAATCAAGTGTTTTTTAAACAAATCTTTAATCCACTGAAAGTGTTCTAATACAATAGGAGAACGTTGAAGCAAACAAGAGATGCAGATCGAGCCATTTAGCTGTCAGTGCAGGAGAAGAACAACCATTCAGTTCTGACACAATGAATAACTTTTTGTTCTAAATGGGCAGGCATAAAATAATCAGAGCTGGAGTTACAGGAACACCACCTGCAACTATCAGGCAACACAAGGTGAAGAGTGCTCACTGCTGAAGCCTCCCACCTGCAGTTGTAAATATAACTGCATTAATGTACACTCCAAAACCTTTAAGCCGGTGAATACCTGCATTCAGGGGTTGGTCAGCACACTGAATATGTCTGCTATGGAAAGATTTTATCCAGCACAGGAAGTCACAGCTGGCTACTGCGATATTGTCAACAGGAAAACTTATTTAAACCTTCTCCCTCACCCTTTGGGTGCAGAAGTTTTCTCCAGTGTGAATCTCAGCTCTTTGGCCACCGTGCAACCCTCCACAGGCTAAAAGGTTACTCTACATTGCTCCCCTTTCCTGCAGCGCCCTTCAGGAGACAAGTGCTTCTTCAATCTTAGCTGGATGCTTTCTGCAAATATACTCTAATGCTTTCCTGCTGCACTCTCATAGCCCCACACTGCCAGCCTTGCGTCATCTGTGTGTCACCAGCTTCTCCTGGGGGGTACAAACCCCAGGTCCAAAAAGGCTGATAATAGGTTCAAACTTAAACAGGGGAAGTTCAGGTTAGATATAAAGGAGAAGTTCTTTATTGTGAGGGTGATGAGGTGCTGGAACAGGTTACCCAAAGAAGTGGTAAATGCTCCATCTCTGGCAGCGTTCAAGGTCAGGTTGGACAGAGCCTTGGGTGACATGGTCTAGTGTTGGGCATCCCTGCCCATGCCAGGGGGATAGAAATTAGACTATCTTAAGGTCCCTTCCAACCCAAACCATTCCGTGGTTCCATGATCCCTTCTGACAGAGGTATGTCTGCTTTGCTGCTGAGTGGGCTGGGAAAGAAACAATTTTGCCATTGCCGAGTGCAAGATGCTGCAGCTCCCAGAGGCAGGAGCCAGACGAGTTCAGGGCTTGTGGAGTTCTGTCAAGTTACCAAATTGGTTTAATAAATGGAAAAATGTTAATATCATTCAGCTGAGTGTTCAGCAATTCTTACCACAGCCCCAGTGATGCCAGCAGTCAGCTTCACAGGTAAAATATAGAGGTCTGGGGTGCCAGGAGGGTTATTTTTGTGTGTGTTGGGGTTTTCTTAGTAGAAGACAAAAATAAATTCACAACGATTTCCATCCAGAACACTGGAAGGAAATATTGACTAAAGAAAGGACTGTCTTACTTCTTACGGGTGGGCTTGAGAAGGGGCCAGGTCACTGTATCAGTCTTTATTTGTGGCACAGGGAAGCGTTCTTTTGTTTCTCTTAAAGACCCTCAGAAATACAGCTAAGCTATTTACTGTGGTCTTTCAGCTAAGATATCACAAGGGCTTTTAGTGCCAAGCTGAGGCAAAGATGTACAAAGAAAATCAGCCCAGTGTGACTTAATCTCCAAGAGCCTGAAGAGATGAATTTTTTCAGCCTGCACCAAACTAAATGCTACTTTATTTCATTTGACCATTTTCAACAAACCCAATCGATATCTCAGAGCAGAGGCATCAGTCAGCGCACAAAACTTTTTCAATCACTGTGCTAAAGGAGGAGAAAACACGAGGAGAAAGGCTTCACTGCTCAGAGCGGTGCTCAAGATCAGGGCATGCCACAGTGAGTACACAGCATAGATGTAAAGCCATGTGAAGGACACTGTAACACTCCACACAACTATAACACATAACTTCCTACTACAATCATATTTCTAGTGGGGTGACAGGCAAACATGAATGACGTCTCTGAAAGTCATTTCTGTGGGGACAATGTACCAAGCATTAAAAATACTGAGATATTCTATACTCGGTTGTGCTCTTTGGTTGGACACCTTCTCATCTCAGATCTTCTCTCACTCCTCAGCCCATAATGGAAGGTCCCCACCGCAGGTCCATGCGAGGCAGGTAGCAATGTTTGCTAATGGTAGCCCTGCACTTGCTGGGAGAGTTGCAGATGCTCTCTTAAGGTTTCAGGTCCCTTCACAGTGCTTACATGCTGTAATCTCAATTATTTCATTTCACAGGCTATTTGAGGTTTCAGTCTTGGTGGGTTTTTTCTTGGTTTGGTTTTGTTTCATTTTAAAAATGCTTTGATTTTCATGCATTTTAAACATAAAAAACCCCAAAACTTTTTCAAAACCAAGCCTGTTGAAGCTCTTATTTCTTATCTGTGTATTTCCTCCCCTCTGCACCAAAACACTCTCAAGTTAAAGCAGCTGAGCAAGGTATTCTGCTAAGTTATGAAAGTTCCTTGTCATTCTCAATATAACCTGATGTCTTGATGTGACCTAAACCCAGAAAAAACACAAAATGAGACTGCTTTAGCACCTTCCTCTTCAAATAGAAGACAATAAAAAACCCCAGCACATAATCATATGCTTTCTGGAAATTCCTTCACTTTCCCCTTGAAGGAAAACATTTGATGATGGGCCATGGAGGGAAGGAAGTGCCTCTCAGCTTTTTGGGTTACAGCTTTCCACTTAATTTACTTGAATGATAAACAAAGAGAAACTTTTGTTAAGTTAAAGATGAAACAGCCCCCACTGCATGTAAAGCTCCTGAGAACTGTCAACCTCCCTCCCTCATTCACTTCACTGCGTTTATATACAGTCTTGAAATCAAACAGCATCCCTCTCTTGTAAAACAGCACCTCCTCACAGCTACGAAGTCTCTCCTCAGGGGAAGGAAATACTTCCTGTTGTGCAGACCTGCTATTACTTCAAATCATTTTCTTGCAGCAAAGGTAACATCCTCTACTCCTACATACAGTCACCACCCCAAGGAAAGAGCTCCAGAGCTGCGTGTCATAGAATAGTTAGGGTTGGAAAAGACTTTAAGATCATCTAGTTCCAACCGTCCTGCCATGGACAGGAACACCTCATGATCTGGGTGATGCCTTATGATCATCATCACACAGAGTCCTTCCTCAAGAAGAGTACCAAAGCCCACATTCACTTACAGATGCTGAAAGCCTGAGCATGCACTTCAAGCATTGCAAGATAGCTGCTGGTTTGCTTGTCAGCCCCTTGCTAGGAGTCTCCCTGCCTTGGTCTCGGGTGATTTTGAAATTCCTATCAAAAGTTGGGTCCCTACAGTCTGGTTAACAAAAAGCAAAACCAATACACATTGATTCAGCTTTGATTTCAACTGCCGAAACTCATCTCATTCAAGGCTTCTTAGCAAGGAAAGCAAAAAATCCCCCTCTCAAAAAAAAACCCTAATAAATCTTTCAGCTAGAACTTTAACAGCTGGAAACCATATGGAAGATAAAGCCAGACTCTTGGAAGGTGTACAGTGATAGGAGAGGCAGCCATGGATGCAAGCTGTGGTAAG
The DNA here is from genome assembly GCA_002631895.1 of Agapornis roseicollis. NCBI lineage: Eukaryota > Metazoa > Chordata > Aves > Psittaciformes > Psittacidae > Agapornis > Agapornis roseicollis. The sequence continues at coordinate 220,106 of NDXB01021676.1, read as the reverse complement.
GGAAAGTCCAATTAGATTTTGGGGAAATATGAGTAAATTTATATATTGTATATATATTTATATATTATATTTCACAGTGAGGAGAACCAACAACTGCCAGAAGGACACAGGACAGTTATGAGACCCCCATCCATGGAGATTTTCTAAACTTGAATGGAATAAAGCCCTGGGGAACACACTAACCCCAAAGGCGGCTCTGTTCTAGGCAACAGGGCTCATACAGATTACCTTCAGAGGTTTCTGCCAACCTACATTTCTCCTGGAGAAAAAGTCAGTTCAAAGGTTGGGAACTCCGTTGGAGAAATACAGCCTGGTTTTGGCAGAGAACAGCATCCATGCCTTTGCCTTCATTTAAAAGCCCTGCAGCTGAGCTTGAGATGTGTCAGAAGAATAAAGAGCTTTCCAGACAAATATTACAAACATCTAAATTAAAACAAAAGAAAACAAATATTAGTTTCTTTCTAGACTTGGGAGAAACCATCTTCCTCTGGGGTGGTGACCTTGATGGATATGCAGTACACTGCCAATAACCCATAGTTCATGGCAGAAAAGAGCAGCTGCTTCACGTGAGGTTTTGGCTAGTATGGTTTTGATGTTGACAAAGAACAACTCCAGCAGTTCCAAGGACCTTAAGAATTTCAGGCTTTTGGAAAACCCTCTCTTTGTGCAATGTAAATGGCACCTTCCAGCAGGTGATGGATGCTTACTATATTGAAAACAGAGCAGAAAGCTGCGATAGTAACAATAACTCATCCAACAAGCCTGTACAGCAGCTGTGTTCAGACAGCAACGTGTCTACTAGGCATTGCTCTCTTACCAAGTGTATCCTTCCCCCATCTCAAGAATTTCACATCTGGTTCCAGGAAGAAAAGGAACAAAACTGTCTTCATTGTAATCTTTGAGACACCTTTTCCAACACTGATGAATGTTCAGATTCATTTCTTGCTGTATGGAAAACCTGTCAATCCTCACTACAGAATGTGTCTTTCAGCAACTTTTCTCCATCTCAGAAAACTCCAGTCTTCCCCTGGGATAAGTCTTCTTTCTTACTGCATTTAACCTTGATTATACCTTGCCCAGCAGTTCACATGCAAGGTGAACACCAGATCAGTTTTCTTCCTCTAGCCACACAGACAGTAATGCATAGTACAAGCAGCGAATCATGTGTGTAAAGAGTAACCACTAAGGTTAAGACTTCATGCACAATAAATTTATACTCTCTACATGCCAACAGTCATGTCTATCAGTCATCTACGCTGATCCATTGCAACTTTTCTGCTAAGATGCTCTCATGTTTCCAGACATGAGTAAGTCCCTTCACATTCTCTCTGGAGATACACAGTAGTCCAGCTTTCTAGTATGGGGCTGGACAAAGTTTGCTAAATACAGTAAACCTCCTTTATAAATGGCTGGCTAAAAGTTAAGTCTTCCTAGAGCCTTGGAATTCAGCTACCACCTATGGGTAAAGCATTCACCAAATGTAGTTTTAGTTTCTTGCAACTAGAGTTTGTCTTTGGCCCAGGATATCAAGAGTCAGCAATTTGTGTCTTTTGTCATTCCAATGTTCCCCTGACAGGGACTAGATCATGACTTATCCTCTGTTAACATGCATGGCCAGTTCTGCGTTCACCAGGATGTTTAATTTGCTCTACAGTGCTGGGAAGCGCATTACTGTATTTCAGCGAGGGAAGTCCACATACCAACACTTTATGACTAACTCTTCCCACCGCTTCACAGGAGTCTGCATTCTTTTGAGGCAAATATCTTTTGTTTTCTTCTCACTTGCAGGTTATTTGCATGTTTTGTTAAAGTCAAAACCTGATTTTCAAGTGTCTGATTTGAGGTATTTAGAACACTGGGTCACTTACAACTTCAACAGGTGGGTGGAAGATGAGAACTGAAAGCTCATCACACTGGAAACTCCCTTTAGGAACCTGTTAAGAGGTACATTTAGGTTATTAAATCCTTTCTGTCTATGCATAAGCCTTGCACATGTTTTTTGGCTTCTGCTGCTATGAATTCCTGCAGCTCTGACTCACACAAAGTTGTTTCTGCCAGCAATCACCTGAGAATTCTCATTATTAATGCCACAGCCTGGTCTATCCTGCAGCATACACCTTAATGAGCTCTGTGTTGCTCCTCTCTTTCAATAAGCTCCCCTCCATACATTCTACAGTTCCACCTTGCCTCTTTACCTGTTACCTAACTTGAAACGATTTCCAGCACAGCCTGTCTAGGGCAGGTACTGCTCTCTTAAGATCCTTCTCAGGTCTGTACTTTCATCTCCTGATCTCCGGGGTTGCTACAGAGTTCTGAAGAGGGAATAGCTTTTATTGCCAGAAATACTGAAGAAATATTGATTTCTGTTTGCCATTATTTCCTTCTCAAGAAAGTTGAGAATGAGGCTATTACCTGCTCCTGCTCACCATTCCAACGCAGATGCATTAAGCTCATGATTTTCCCATAGCTGTACTTCCCTCATTACAGGCTCACTTGGCTATTTATTACACTACAGGCCCTGTTTTATGAAGGTGAATGAGATCATATTCTCTTTTCCTTTGCTTCCTTCCTTCTCCAGGCAATATGGCATCACTTAAGTGCCCTGCCTTTCCTTCAGATATTGTCCATGCAATCTTATCATTCCCATTCGAAACATGACTTTGCCCTCAAAATACCGCTTGTAATTAGCTTCTTTATTATGTACAGCAAACTGTAGGGACTGCCAGTGAGCAAACACAAAGGAAGAGGCAATGTGGCTGGGTAGCTTAGCAGATTCTAGGAGCCACCTCAAAGATGAAAAGAACCATTTCAAGCATCACATCACCTCACAAGTAAGCAACAAGAGAGGTAGCTGTAGTACAGCTTGCCAGAATAAGTTGAATATAAATCAAGCACATTCACAGGCCCAGGTCACAACATTTGGGCTCAGTCAATTAGTTCATTAGTAAGAAAAGATTTAACAATGACATTTCCTTTTTTGTAGCAGCAGAGCTGAAAACCATCATCTGAGCTTTTTGCTTTGGTACGGTTCTATGATAAAAGGCATCTATTTCATTCTCATCTGCTTTCAAATGATACTGAAAGGTATTTTGCCTTTTCTAACTTAGTTTTGAAAAACTGACTATCTTAAAGCACAGCATCAAAAAGTCAAATACGTGTTTGAATAATGAACTAGAGTTTACTTGGATAACCAGTACATGATTGTATGTTCTGTTCTGAACTTGAGTGTAATACAGACTTAAACCTCTGAACTACCCTCTAAAAAAAATCATCACTGAACTACAGCACCAGAAAGCAGTTCATTTCAGTGTAGAAATTCTGAGAATCGTTTCAGCTTTGATTACCAGGAAGCCAGAAATATGGGGAGAGGTGTCAGAATAACAGATTAAGGGCATCTAGTCTACAGAAACAAGAGAGTTTTCTCTAGGAAGTCTTGCTATTATCCCTAAGAAAATACATTTCAACCTCCCTGGAGTCTTATTCATCCTCCTCACATCTGTCTTAGAAGTCCAAGTTTAGAAGTAGTGGCAATGATAAATGAGATTTCCCCTATGCAAGTTCTATTCCTCCCTGAACAGTTATATAAATCTAAAAAGAAAGACATCCTGTTCCCCCATTCCATTCCCAGCTCTCCCAATGTTTTAGAGCAGCACAAAAAAAGGAGAACAAGAGACTGTCAGAAGACATTACAATATAAAAACTTACTATGCTCACTCTGAGCTGTTGGTCCATATTCTTTTGACAAAACCACACCATTTAAGGGGCAATTTCCATTTTATAACCACTTACAAAGCAAATCGATTGTGTTTACAAAAGCTCTCAAAGGAAGAAAGGGAAAATATGCAAAACCCAGAATAAGGTTTAATGAGAAACAAATTTCAGCCACCTTATTTTTCTATTCCATTTATTTTTAAAGTCCTTTTTAAATATAACAAATTTTCCATTTCCAAACTTCTAGGATGCTGCTCACAACATAGCATTTGCCTTTCTGTTTCAATATATTTTTCTTCTAGGTTTCCAAGCCCAGGAGTTAGCACAACTCTGCATATATGTAATGTCTCCAATGCAACAGCTCCACTTCCTTATCTTATCTGAAGGACAATCTGGAGATGTGATATCTTTCCCTATGGAGGTGGGAGACAAATCCTAGTAGCACACATCTCCACATGTACCAACTAAAGGGGAGCAAAGGGGGAGGACAAGAGGGTGGGAAAGCATAGAATCCCAGCTTGGTTTGAGTTGAAAGGGACCTTAAAGCTCATCCAGTTCCAACTCCCTGCCATGGGCAGGGACACTTTCCACTAGACCAAATTGCTCAAAACCCTGTCCAACCTGGTCTTGAAGCATCCAGCCTTCAGCTCATCCTATCTCGCAGCAGATCAGCACTAGAGCTCTAGCTTGAGTTTAGAAACAATTTTGGAAGATGAGTAATTATAGACTTCTTTTTCTTTTTCTACTTTTGTGGCATAAATCCCTTCTCCAGCAGCATTCGGAAGCTAATTCCTTTCAAGAAGTGCTATGGGTTTAACAGGTTGTGCAGAACAAGACTGGTCCTCTCTCTGTTACCTGTGTCCCACAGTTAATGCAGAGAAGAACAAAGGGCTTCTAGTACAGGCGTGAAGTAGAAGACAACACATACACGGGGGAAAGACCTGTCTGTCTATTGCAAACTGGACTGAGATACTAAACCTGTTTCACACTGGAGAGCTGCCAAATGAAGCCTTTGGCTTCTCCATCAGCCTTGGAGAAGTTCAGCTCTATAACCCGAAGAGAGAGATGTTGTTTGACTAATCGGAATGAGATGATACTGTTTAAGAATGCAAAAGGTTACCAGACCCGCTTGGCTGTTCTATTTAATTGTGATAACTGGTTGAAATCTAATCGATTCCTAAGAGTAATTCCTTCCAGCACAATATTTGAGATTTTTAAAAGAAAATAAAACTGGCAAATGTGAAGCAACTTGTTGGCAAACAGACACTTTCATGTGTTTGAGGATACATCTCTCGGTGTGCAATTGTCTACAAAGGAACCTTACACCTTTACTGAAAGCTGCCCTTTCAATAATCCTTGGTGTAGCAGAAGTGGCCCACAGGTAATTATCTCTCACTTCACACAGCCTCAAAGCTAGACAGGTTTGTCAAAATGATTTTTACTCCTATAGTTTATTATCTCGTTGTGAACATTTTTTATGAGAAAAAGATTAAATTGCTGCCGTGATGTGTGCATTTCATTAAGCTTCTAATCCTTAAAGAGTCACTAATGCAACTAGCCATTGAAAAGCATTAAATCATAGTTCAGTCATATTGACCAAAATAATCTCCTAATTACTTCGGAATGGAGTGGAGCACAGGAGCTGTGCTGTAAATTACAACTCAAAACAAGAACAGAAAAGCAACTTTGATTACTTTTGGTATGCATGAATATGGGAAGGCAAGATACAAAACCTCTACCAGGCAACTCATTCAGAATAGATGGGATTTTAAGGTCACTGTTCATGCGGTGGTGTTTAGTTCAGCAAGCCATTCAGATGGGGATGTTGTTTCTGTTGCAGCTGATCAGTCACTGCAGTCACAATATCAAGAAGAGAACTAAAATGAGCAAATGAATTTCGGGTGCTGAATTATTAGTAGATTCAGTCTACTTCTGAAGAAAACACCCAAAAGGCACATCCAGTCCATAATGAAAACAATATCTGCCCCACAGCTGAAATGGATCTTAAATTATTTAGAAGCCTCTTTAGTTTTGCTTCTGGTTTTGCTACCATAAAGGTATCTGGAAGCATGTGCAAAAGTGGCAGTTTCTAAAGTCTGGACCTCACTTCTGACTTCATCCCCATTAGACAAGCACAGAGGAGACCTGCTTCCACTAGCAGGCCCCTGGACAGACACACACACATCAGTTTCCAGTCCTTGTGTGTCAGGTGGTGATTTCCACAGCTTCCAGAAAGCTTTTCCTGCTAGTGTCATGCACTCAGATTTACTTGATGAAGTCTCAAGAGCAGGTAGCAGCTATGAAAACTTATTCAAAGAGTAATCCAATAAGGACAGCCGTGATGAATAAAGCTTCATATCCAATGTTAAATTTATTATACTCCAATGTGACTATAGCCATAAATCTTTCAAGAAGAGCTTGCCTTGTAAAGCATGATTGTGAGTATATTTGCAATTTAAACACCCAACAGACCAATAATAATGCACCATCAACATTTCTAAACCCTTTTAAATAACTTGCATTCTCATTACTAAAAAGATCATCAGAAAGAAAAAAACAACCCAAACACGCTTAGAAGCAAGCTGAAATCCCTCAAGCCAGAGCAGTTCACAGGATAACCTCTACTTATTCCTTTGTTCTTTTCTGTTTTACTAACTCTTCATTTTATAATGGTAAAAAAAGGCACACAATCATCTTCCCAACTAGATTGACATAGTAGGAGTGAGGCTCACATAGGGTGAGCCACAGCTTTCAGGTAGGTGAGTCTAGACCACCTGAGAGCATTGAAACTTGAAACCTCCCTTTGTCTTTGAACAGGCGCTGACCAGACACAGTTTTAAAACAGAGGAAACAAACACAGTAGAACAAAGTGGGGTTTCTGAATGGAGCATGCTCCCTACCACATATCCATACACATGAGATCTTTTCAGGATTTCTTTAGTCCAGTTTATCACAGTTCTGTGCTCCTGCCAACTCTGAACACTCCCCACATGTCTCAGGGAAGCCTTTTTGAGCATCATCTCAGCAAGGTCTCCAGCCACACACATCCCTTAGACCACCTTCTTTTGCTCAGATCCCATCCCCTCCCAGAACCATCTCTACTCACCTCCCCATCCAAAACAGGACCTCCCTTTATCCAACAGAGCTTCTTTCTTCATTGAAAAAACACACACACACACACACACACATACACCCTCCCTCACAACCTCACCTCCAAACAAGGCAGTAAAGAAAATGCTGTCTATCACAGCAGGCTTCAAAGTTAGCAGGATTTGTTAATGTGTTGGAAAGAGAGGGACTTGACTTTAAGAATGGAGAACTCTGTGATGATCAAAAGCATGTCATTTTTCAATGTATTGTTATCTTTACTTATTCTCTATGCTTTAGACCCTACTGGACTTTGCTGCAGGCTAGGTTTTCTCTGTAATTAACCAAGCTGATCTGGGTCCCCTGTTCATACCTGATGTGATTGCTTTTCTGCTTCCCTCCCCTTCATTGTACTCTGCAAACTGCCTCCCTCACCTCTTCACAGCTGGCTCCTGTACTGCATCCTCCACATGGACTCACCTGGCTGAAGCACCACCTTAAAACACATGAGTGAGCAAACTAACTGCTGGGGTTTTCCCCAGTCACAGAAACTTAGTGAAAACCTGGGAAAAGCAGGAGCAGATGCTGCTTTTTGTATATCCCCACATTTTTGTAACCACAACTGAAAGTTTCTTTGCTTCTCTGCTCCAACTGGGTTCAGTTAACAGGTTATAGACCACAGGAAACATGCACCATGAGATTGCTGCAGCCAGACCTTTATCAGGCACTTTGGTGAAATTCAAGATTTTCAACATTGAAAGAAAACACCCAGAAGGCTCATTGGATAATGGAAGCCCTAGGAGAGTGTTCTCCCAGTTGCACATTGGAAAACCTCTGTAATGAATTACTATCTCACCAGGTCTTTTTCCATAACTGTATTAATTGGTATGTAAATAGATAATAGAAGACATTGCTTCTGTCTGCAAAGCTTTGCTTGCGCTCACATCTTGTCTGTTCTTAGCAGACAGATTTTCCAGAAGATGGTGATCCTGTGAGGTCGTCTCCTTCACTCCTTGCTCTGGAGCCTGACAAGCCAACCATCTTTCAGTCCTCAGATGCTTCCTACTCAGTTTTATGCCACCACTGGGTTCCCCTGACTGAACTTTGAATTATCTTCTGAGCAGAATGGATGAGCGCGTTATCACTTGGAAACAAAGAGGATTGATCACAGCCACCAGACTCCCCATCATTTGCAGTCTTCATTTATTCCATGAAGTTTTGACTTCTGGGAGCAGAATACCTGCAGTGCCTGAAAAATCAGGGTCATTCCCATTGCCAGGACCTGGGAGTCTCCATGCTGGGGCCTTGCTCAGATTTGCTGCAAGCACCTGGCCCAGATTTGCTCATTCTACATTAAAATTCTCCTGCTCAAGCACCTGCAGACTAAAGTAACTTTACCCAGACAGAGAATGTAGGTATTAAATTTAGGTATCAATAAGCAGCTAAAAGGCTATTCGCCATACTTCATTTAGCTTGCTAAGAGCTCTTCTATAAAATGTGAGTGATTAAAATATGGTGTGGTATGTGATTTGTTCTCACATGCGAGTCACAAAGGTAGCAATGTCTAAAAGGCATGCAAGTCTCAAATTTTAGCAACACACTATGACAATGAAATAATCGATTCTGCAATGTGATGGTTTCATGAAGGCAACTTCCCATATTCCACAGATATATTAAAACAGAAGGTCAGTCAGAATATCCAATATTCTCCCAAAGGCCTTTCTCAGCTAGGTTTGGGGGGTTTAGAGATAAATTCAGCATTATTTTCTAGTTTGTCTATCAGATTGATAGCAAGAATATAACTTCCTTCTGTCTCAAGATCAAGTGTGTCCAATAAGAAGGTGACAGAAGTGTCTTACCCAGTTTCTAATAATGCTGCTTCCTCATTACTTGAGCCACATGCAAGAACATGCCTGTGCAGGTTATATGCCATTAGGTTTTTAGTTCCTGACTTTTTCCTTATGCCCTTTATTTCCCCAGGCTCATCAAATTATGGTTTCTTTATTAAATCATTCATTATTACAACTTCTGCACTTGAATCTTCCGAAATCTCTGATAAGCCTCCCGTTCATACCCACAAGCCTTGAATCAAGGCTCTGCACTACAAGGAGTTTTGGGCCACTTGGCCATTGTGGGTACACTATCACTAATTCTAACTCTTTCCCACCATGCTGGTAGCTGTCATGTTTTCCCCACAACCTTCTATACTCTGCTGTCTTGCCATAAAGAGTGGAGTGTGGTTGAATCCATGCAGATAAGAAGCCAAGTGTGGAAATCACCCCTCTTATCCCAGTGGGCAGTTGTACAGCCATGTCAGCAGTGGCTCTGCAAACAGGAGTGGCCAAATACTGCTAGGTGCTAGCCAAAGGTCTGCCAGAGCAGGTGTTGAAGTGGATAACCCCATGCAAAGGGAGAACATGGTTTCACATTTAGCACAGATTCAAGTTGCTTTTTACTTCTTTGAAGAAGCAAATCTGGTTTCATAAAAGCTCAGTATCAGCTGCAAGCCGTCAGGAGCTATTAGCTCATAATTCTCTAAGCTTTTCCTGTAGACTCCCTTACCACCAGCACTGAAATTATCAAATCGCAGTACTATGATAGAAAACCTTTGCTGCAGCAATGAATTTGTCTCCCAGTAGAGATGAACACAGTTACTTACCTTCAGTATTCACATGTGTATTGAAGATCCTATCATATAAACGAAGGGCCTGAGTCTCTTTGTCTATACTATTACAGAAAACCCAACACCAAGAGAACAATTCTTAGGACTCTTCAAATTCAAACAATTCCCCAAAAAAGAAAAAGCAGAGAAAAGCCAAACCCCACCAAGTATTTCTGTCATGTAGCCTGTGCTTTGGTTTTCAAGCTCCTCGTCTGCTGCCAGCCAGGTGCCTAACCAGATGTGTTAGGAATCCTCTCTTGGTATTCTGTGTCCATGTACTGGGGTTTTCTGAGTGACAAATTAAGATAACATCTCTGTCAAGCTCCGGATCCTGCTAAACCATCGTGGCAGACTTGCCCATGCCAGTGCAGTGGGATTCGGAAAAGGTGCTGCAGCCAGAACTGTGGAAAACAAGAAGCTTTTTCTCACTTCAAGGAAAAAACAAAGGCTTTCACTAGAAATGCCAGATTTCTCTGGTTTATCCCTTGCTGGTCTGGCTCACAAACCTTCTTCCTGGACATCTAACCCCAGGAAAGGGGGGTTTTGCTCACTCCTCCACAGCCACTGAGTGACAGCGGAATGCCTGGTTCTGAGACTGAGAGGATGGGGAACAAAGGGACAAGAGGCTGCTGGGCTTCCACCCACTGCAAATTTCATCTAAGCTCTATCTGCCACATGAAGTGTTGATAAGGCAAGCGAGGGAGCCTCACTGAGCACCGAGGGCTGAAGTTCAGAGGCAGTTGCAACTCTTTGAACAGCCAGGAAGATGCTCTCTTCAAAATGACAGTCATCGGGGGCATGTTAGGAGATGCCTCGTGCTCCCCCTTTGAGGAGAACTTGCTATGCTGTGTGAATCTCTTCATCATTTCCTTCGTGTACTTTCAATTTCAGGGAGGGATCGAGCTGTGTGCTGCAGAATTTCATGGGTGCCTCGGCTGGCAGGGATTTGTTTTCATTCGGTCATGGTTGCTGTAGCTTCATTCAGTTTTTAAAGAGCAGAGGCTGTGCTTCAACTGAGTTAGGTGCTGCCTAGATCTTAACTGTCTTGTTGGCCCCTGTTATTCTTTTCAGGGCTGCAAATACTGAACATTTTTAATTGAGATATTTGTATAAAGGTAAATCCTTGAAAAAATAAAAACGCTTACAGTGATAATGCAGGAAATGATTCAATGGAATTAATTCTTTAGTGCTCCAAAAGTGTACAGACTGATCAAACTCATGCAGCTTTAGCAAAACAAAGAGCGAGCATCAGCGAAAATGGGTGAAATGTGTAGGATGAAGTTAGTTAAAATACTTCTCAGTCAAAAAGCTTAAACTAAATGTTACCCCAGTTTTCCCAGCTAGTCACCCTTCAGGAATTTTCCAGAGTGAAATAATGAAGTATCAAAACTATGTTTAGACAGAGAGGAGCAAAAGTTTAAATTAAGCAAGAAAAGCAGCAAGCAGTTACTGGTTTCTATTCATCCTCAAGCTGTTAAAAATAAGTTTTCCCTTCTTAATTTTGAGCTGCAATCCTTAGGAGGCTCTGAACACCAGAAATCAAATATCCAGTATTATTTCTGCGGGCATTCAAACAAGCTCTCTTGGCTCTTGCAGAGTGTTTATTAGCAGTGAACTGGCTGCCCTGTGTGCTGGTTCAAGGAGCTCACCTGGTGAGCTGGTGGATCACACACCACAGCAGTGGCTTGGCAAGGGGGCACTTTTGGGAGCCTTGGAAGCCAGGCAAATATTGAAGACTGAGTTTTGGAAAGCAGCCCTAAAACTGGAAGATGTAGCTGTGAATCGTGTGATTAGAGACTAAAACAAGTCTCTTACTGCAGTTGCTAAAGGTGGTTCAGCAAGACATAGAATCACAGAACGGTTTGGGTTGAAAGGGACCTGAAAGATCATTTAGTTCCAACCCGCCTCATGCTCTAAAGCTGTTTTCCAGCTTGGTCCCATTTGACACTGGGACTGCTGGGACAGGCAGAGCTAAACATCCCATCCCGAGTGAGCAGGCAGCGCTGCTCCTTAGGGCCAGAACTGCAGCACAGCACTTTCTGTATCTACAGATCCGCTTTATTTGCCCTGTGGGCAGACATAAAATGTCCTCAAGGATGTAAGTGCTGCTTTGCAGTGATTGTTCAGCATATTCGGGGTTAAGATGATTGGTTCCTTGTTACTATTTCTATATATTTTCATGTGCTTTCTGAATAGATTTTGCTCACTGCTGCAGTGCCAAGGCTTTACTGAAATAAAACCCCTCACTAAAGTTTGTACTGAGCAAGAGATTCCTGCACACGTGAAATCCTGTCTTTTCAGCATGGAAGAGGCTCTGGAAAAGTACTGCTCAGGATGCTGCAGTTCTCTGAAATATTCTTTATCATAAAATGTTCTGCTTACAGTGGCCTCAATAAAGACATATGTCAATGATACAAGGTTTTTCCTTGTTTTTTATGGGAAGGAGGGAGGTTCATGGGGCTGAAGGGAAGAGGAGTTGTGAAAAGGAAAGCAAACACTGGATCCTATTTCTCTTCTGCCAACACTCTCCCCTTTGGGTGCCCTCTTGCCAGGGTGGCATCAGGAGCAGAGCCTGACAACTCAACCAGGCTGAAGGCAGGGAGGGCTCCCCAAGCTTCCCACCCCTGCACTATTGTCACTCTGGAAGGGCTGGTTGTGCCTTGAGTGAGTTAAGGCTGTTAAAGCCCTGTAATGAGTGTGTTTATCAGCTCACAAGTTGAGACTTAGCTCTGTGGCAGGGATAATTCACACTGGTGTGTACATGCTGAGACCAGAGCACAGTCTCCACCAGCCCATCATCCCCGTGCTGCTGGATCCCTCATCAGCACCATTTTACCCAGGTCAGCTGTAGGCACATAGATGCACATCTATCAGATCAAAGCTCATTTTTTAAAGGTTTATGTTTTATGATGGATGCCACCTCATTCAGCATAAAACCTGCCTGTGCAAGGATAACTCATTATAAAGCAGTGTAAAAAGACCCATCCTGGAGGCAGATGTTGGGAGTGAGGAGCTCTGCTTCTGCCAGAGCTGCTCATCAGCCCTTCAAGTACCACTGAGATGAGGTCTATTCTGTGTGAGCAACATCTCCATCCTCAAACATGGTAAAGCACTCATTCAATTAGTATGAAGAGGGCCAACAATTCCTCCTGAGCATGTTTGAAATAGATAAGCTCAATGTGGGGAGGAGGAAGATGGTTTTTGGGTCTAAATTCCCCGCTTTTTGTATACACCTACACAAAGATATCATGTCCAAATTTAAACCATGCCTCTTGCCTACTGCTTCTCTCTGCTCTTTAGACTATCACTGTATCTATACAGATATATAGAAACCAGTTTCCGCATTAGGAACATGTGAGTGACATGCGTTTATTTTGGAATGTATCGAAATACATCGATGTGGCTATGACTGATCATTAAAACAAAATAAGAAAAAGCAAACTTAGTCATAAACTGTAACAACAGCGCTGCCAACCACCGGCATTTAAAAGTCACGAGTCAGCCCTCACCAAAACATGTGTTCTCCCTCACAAAAATTATATGTGTTGAGTTATTTATCTTCTGCTTTTCTGATTCTTCAAAATGCATTTAAATCATCTTCTCAAGCCTTTGTTCTTAATCGTGAAGTAGAAAAACTTACTTTTAGGGGGGAAGAAAAGCTGAATTTCTTACGCTGGCATAACTCCAGGAACCAGGACTTGAAGGGAAAAAGCCCAAACAAATATAACATGTGAACCATACTAAAACTGTAAGAGTTGGCAACGCTTTGTCATAATAGAGTATTTTTATGCCAAAACAACTGTGTGTGACAGGGATAAGCTTGGCCACCATCACGTTCCACTTCCTTTTTTTCACATTAACTCTTTGCTGAAGCACTAGCCTGCAGTGCCAGCCCCTATCATAAAACAGCTTTTGGTAGACGTATTTTCCAAGGCTGAGACAGCCGGAGTGCTCAGGGTCAAAATTTGCCTTTGAGCAACGTCTGCAGAGTCAAATTTACAGATTGTACTAACTAGATATCAAAGCTCTGGCACCAGAGATAGCTGAAAGTAATATGAAAGAAGACTCTCGTTGAAAGAAAACTGATGTAGAAGGGCAGGGGGAAAATTCATTAACTGGTAGTGAAGAAAATAATGGGGTTTGGAGATGATTCTTTAGGCTTTTTCCAACATCAGCAGCTTTAGTAAACAGAAGAGGTAATATTTAAGGAGAGTAATCCTATTGGGAAATGTTTCCCAGTTATCGAATCTGCACATCAGTAGCTGCGTGCAGCTGCCTCCAGGTGTATTCCCTGCCTCCATCTATCAGGATATGGGATTTGATCCCACCAGCATCCCTTGAGTGTAATTAAAATTCTGAATTCCTGATCCTGCCTCAGCTTGCTAAATGCAGGTTGTATATCCAGAGTGAGGAACACACTCCTCAAGGACTTAGAAATGATGAAAGGAAACATGCCCACACAATGCTGCTTTATTTACTCACACACACTTGTCACTTGGTGTCACTTGGTCATCAGGAGGCAAACAGGGTTACTTGCCTTCACCTTTACTTTTTGTCTCGCTAGTCTTTTTACTGTACATGTGTACTGAAACAAGGGCCATGACCAGCAGAGGTTTGGATCATTTTATCTGGAGTCTATTCTTTGAGGTGACCACAAAGCCCTGCTTGCACTCAGAAAGTTTCTAGCCTGATAGCATCCAAATGATAAAGCGTTTTCAATGAGCTGAGGCTCAAAACAGAGAGCAAATAAAAGCATGGAAATATATAGTGTAAAATTGACTTTAAAAACCAGTCCTGGGTAGTCTGGGTTTCATAGCTTCTAACAGGAGTGTTGTTGATAATTCTGTATCATGTGGTTTTCTGCAGAGAAAAGAGAAATGGCAAGTAAAGAAACTTGTAGCAGCCTCCACAAAGCACCAGAGGAGGTTTTCTTTACCTCTTTAAAATGAGCTAATGCAGTGAAACAAAGGCAAAAGACCCTATTTGCTCAAATAATCCCCTTGGCTGCAGCACAATCCTTTTAAAGGAAAACCAGTGCTGTAAATAACGGGAGTAATTTATCAGGAGATTAAAGAAAATAACCTCACTTTCTTTCCTGAAAGAAAATAAGATAAAATATCATTGACAGATGGTAATTTGAGGCTCGAATACTTTATTACAGGCTGATGACACCATTTTCTCTCTCATATTTACAAGTATGGCAGGGTACCTTTCATACGGCTGAATTGAAAGAGCCTGTTTAGCTGAGTGCTGGTTTTTGGCTTGTTCTCCCCCTTCTCAGACAAGAGAAAAATGCTCACTGTAATGTCACAATAAATCTGGTATTTATGAAAATGAGAGCAAAAGCCTCAGCCAGGCCAGGCACAGCCTCTCCCACTGAAATGTAATCTGCCTGCACATACATCTCAGCCAGTGCACTCTGTGTTTGATGGAGACGAGCAGCGTTCAGAGGAGCCCTGCAGCCCCTTTCCTACAGCCTGCCACAATTATGCTGCTGCATTCACTGTTATTATGAGTCAATGCCTTGTGAGACAAAGGAAGTCCTTCTCAATAGTGACCCGAGCAGCAATAGAAGCTGTGATGTGGGGACTGCAGAGAACCACTCTGACCCATGGCACAACTGCAGCTACAGAAATTTGCTTTCAAAGATGCATTTCATTCTTTCTACTCTGGAGACTATTACAGAGATATCATAGATTGAAGAGAAATGAGAATGAAAGGGGGACAGCTTGTTTGCAGCAGAGTTTCTTAAGCTAAACAAATAAGCTCCTGTGATACTTGGTCCAACAGTGAGTCCTTCCTCTCCCCTACACTCAATCTTTCGGGACCTTTGACCATTTCAAGCTGATGTGACAAGCTTCCAGGGCTGCAGGGACATCAAAGCAGTGATTGGTTTGGCATTGAGAAAAAAACACCTTGCTTTTCAAATGAAAAAAGAAAAAAATTCAAAGTATTAATAATAATTCAGTTGGTAAATGAATCTGGTTGTGAAAAATCCACAGGTGCCTGAGTACGTTACATGTATGCCTTGTCCAAGTAATTCAGCTCTAATCCTGTCCTGCAGACAATTTCAGCTGTGTTGCTGGAAGAGATATTGCTGAACTATTAAGCACAGCTTTGTACCCAACTAGTTAAGCCTCTGAGTCCCTGTTAAATGAGCGAAAACCTCATCCCAATGTGTTTGTTAGCATCCTTTTGTACAGCCATCATTCAGGTACCATTGCTCTTGCAGTTATACTGAGGAATGTTGTCCAGAAGATGTTCACAGCTGGAGATAATAGTGAGCAATTGAGGGCAAAACTAGGGAGGTACACATGGAAAAAATAGTGTTATTTCTGCTCTTAACTGGCCAGGCAGAAAAGGCTGGGAGGAAAGAGGGCAAGTCATTAAATCCAAATCGTGGCTGAGAGAAGATAGCTGTATCCTTTCTTGCTGAATTTGTGAGGAAGGAAGGAAGTCAGTATAACACATTTCCAGCAGTGCTGCTGTGCACCAGTGTTGCAATTACTTAGCAAAGAGGTGGTTTAGCCTAAATAAACACTGTACTAACTTTGATAATGGTTCTTTTAATTTGTATAGGTTTGATGGCACACTATGGGCTATGGGCACAATTATTTCTCAAAGAATAGATTCTCTTTTATGAGCCCATATACAGGATTTCTTTTGCTTTCGTCCCAAGGATAACAGAAAACAGCTGAAGCTTGACATAATAATAGAGTTCAAGTGCCTTAGCAGTATATCTGCTCTCAAAAAATAATAAAAAAGCTAAAGCTAATGTACTTTCCATGTGCATGGCACAGGCAGGCCATTTTATAGCTTTTGCAAATCAACAGACTGTTGCCTCTCTTGTCCATCAATTGAGGCAGCTTTGGGATGATATAATGCTGTTGATTCAAATCCGATCAGCTGCTATTGCCTAATTATACAAGCAAAACAAATCCAGACTGTTTAAGGTAGAAGGGGGTGGTGGGAGGGGGAACTGCCATAAAACACTGAGGGAGAACTGTCTTCTCTTTTCAAACATGTGGTAAACCCAGAGAGTTGTTTTCCCCTTAAACAGGAATACTGCGGCCATGATTCCACAGACCTATTTACTTTTCAGAATGTGCCAGTCTGCATGCAATAAAACTGTCAGGCAGAGCTCAAAAGCAATAAATATAAGGAAATCTGTTATTTAACAGGCCAAGAATCATCTGTAGAGTGTCACTATGCATTCAGAGCAGTGCTCTTGCAAAAAATCGTTTTGCAAAATGACAATTTGTGTTGCATCCATTTTCATCCCTCTTCCCATTCCCGTTCACTCGATTTTCTCGGCAGGAGTAGGGAGATTTCTTCATCACTGCTCAGCTGCTAATGAAGCAGGCACTGACACTGCCCCATGCACCAACACAGAGGGAAGGAAAAGGCAGAAAGTTGGAGGCAAAAATCTCCAATACATGAGTACCTGATGGCTTACATGCTTCTGATCCTCCAACTCGCAAAAGGCACTGGATGTGGTGATTTCAGCCTGAAAGAGGTAAGTCCACAATCTGGGACTTTTACATCATAGGGCACAAGCCCTTTGAGGAGAGATTGAGAGAGCTGGAGTTGTTTAGCCTGGAGAAAAGAAGACTCAGAGGTGACCTTATCACTCTCTACAACTTCTTGAAAGGAGGTTGTAGACAGGTGGGGGTTGGTCTCTTTCACCAAGCAGAAACGGACAGAACGAGAGGACACAGTCTCAAACTGCGCCAAGGAAGGTACAGGTTGGATAGTAGGAAGAAGTTTTACACAGAAAGAATAGTAAAATGTTGGAACATTCTGCGCAGAGAGGTGGAGTCACCATCCCTGGATGTGTTTAAAAAGAAACTGGATATGGCACTTGATGACATGGTTTAGTGGAGGTGTAGGGCATGGGTTGGACTTGATGATCCTAGAGGTCCCTTCCAACCTGGTGATTCTGTGATTCTGTGATCCCACCACCAAGGTCTGCACTCTCAAAGGGCTTTTACAGCTCTTCAGGCCAAATACTTGAACTGTTATGCAGGAGCTCAGGCTCGAGGATAGAACAGTCCTGGTGCTGCTGTCCAGTGTTTCCGTGCAGTGTTGTTCTCATTATGGCTGTGTATCAGTGGGGGGTTATGTGATCCCTAAGTTGCTGTGGGTAACTTAATCGCATCTGTTCTGAAATATCCATGCTCAGAGCTAGGTACCAGATGAAAAAAGACATTTAGAGCTTAGCGAACATCATTCTCAGGGTGTCTTGCACCCAGTGAGGAGAGGAAAAGCAGCTACTGGAAGGAGAGAGTACTTCTGGATGTTCTCCTGTTGAACAAAGCTGCTGCCAGGCCTCCTATCCAGCTAATGATCTCACTGCTGATGTAACATCTTGGAAGCCTTTTAGCCCAAAAAGGAGCATAATGACCCAGCATACCAACAGTGCAGAACTGCACTTGCACTGAATTTTGCTATTCATCTTCTCCAAATACCACTGCTGCCATAGTGGGAAGGGATTTGCCAAAAGGAACAGGAAAAAAACAATTCTCAAGCTTCATTCTTCTGTCACACTCCCAGACTGGTTGTGATCTGCTGTTGGATCTGCTCTTTGGAACACCTACAGAAGTTCAAAACGCGGTGCAGCATCTGTCCAACTCCCTTCCGTGAAAATCAATAGATTCCTGAAAAATCCAGATGAGTACTATGAGGTTTAACAATAGTGAATGTGGGAAACAACCAGGCAGCATTGAGATCTTAAAACAACCATCACCACAGCTTGGCTCAGGAATCATCTTTATTTATGTATTAGGATTATCGAGTGATACAGTTACTGGATAGATAGTGATCTATCTGTGGTCACAGACAGCCAGGTGCATAGATGGGCTGGAGATGTGGGCATTTGAATCTGGACTTTTACAGCCACTTGGCAGCCCTGTTTTGTTGTGAGAGCAGCAGCAGCCTCATAAATAAGCTATTGATTTTAAGTTGTAGACAGAATACTGTTTAAACTTTGCAAACCACTTCTTGTTCCACTGTATAAAGTCAGTGAAAAGAAATGAAAGCATCAAATGTCTGCTAATTTGCACTGGGTTAAAAATCTGCCAACGGTGACATTTTACCCTTCAAACCCAACAGCTAGTTGCTACATCCCATTCTCTTGAGCTCCTTCTAACAGAACTCCTCCACAGAATCATAGACTCATAAAATGTTTTGGGTTGAAAGGGACCTTAAAGCTCTTCCAGCTCCAACCCCTGCCATAGGCAGGGACCCCTTCCACTGGAGCAGCTTGCTCCAAGCCCCTGTGTCCAACCTGGCCTTGAGCACTGCCAGGGATGGGGCAGCCACAGCTTCTCTGGGCACCCTGTGCCAAAATCTTACCAGAAAGACTAGGATTTAACTGGGTTTAACTGATACCTAATAAACCAAGTGAATAGTTTTGGCTTAGCTTTGGCTCAGGCTGGGAGCTTCTGTGGGGGTGTGGGGCAGCAGACAGGCTCTTCCATCAGTGCCAGTAAGTCCCTGGAGTGGGTGAGGGGGTTTTACATTTGCTACTGCTTTTGCAGTTTTGCCATAAACAGCCGGTGTTTTCAAGACATTGGGCTGGGGAAGCTGAAGTAGCTGGTGACAGAGCTGCATTGCTGAGATGCCATGGGACAGCCTTCCCCATTGGCGTGCACAGTGCTGCTCTTCACCATCACCACCAGCTCAGCCGTTGACCCTGCTCCCTGCAGCAGGCAAGACTCAACATGACCTATTCTTTATGGGTTTAAAAACCCCATAAACCAGGCACTGAACCCACCCTCTGCGGGGTTAACATGCTCAGCCAGTTTGTTCTAGTTGCTATTTAAAAGTCTGAGTAGAAAACTGCAGTTTGGACCTGGCCTTTTGGTTTATACATTGACATCGTATGTAGGGAGTAGAATGAGTCTATTACTTCTACTTTATTGCATTTATTTATTATTGCATTTTACTTAGAGCCAAGATGGAATTGAATACTGGAAATGAAAGGATAGTGTATTCCCACCAGAGCATCCAGCCTGATTTTTGCAGCCATAGTACCAGCTATTACAGTACCACATTTTCAAGTAACCTTGCAATTCAGAAAATTTCTGTTGAGAAAAGCATTTTCAAATTAACCTTTGGAATTATGGCTGCTCACAGCCTTTCCCCAACTTGACTCGGGGAGCAAAGCCTGTTTCCCCTGAAACTCTATTGAAAATGCTAGCAAAATAAACCCATTACAGCTATAACAGCTCAAATGAATGTCAACATGGCAGGACATATGTCTAATTTCAGTTTGGAGACTTGAAGATTGGAATCTTCATTATAGGCACCATCAGCTGTTTCCAAACAGCCTTCAGGTCTAAAGAGATTCATTTGAAATGAGGAACATCAAGGCAGAGCACACAGAACTGCTCAGATGGCGCATTAATTTCAGTCACTTTGCTAAGGCTATGATTATCATCACTGTGGATTCAGTAATTTTCTCAGACTTGCTGCTGATGCAGTTTTGTAGGACTTGCCACACATCTTTCTTCTCCGTGACAGACAGCAAGGGGAAATGCACACTTTGGCCTTCAGGGACTGATGGGGGATGAGGACCTTAGACATAAAACAGGGTGCCTGCGCTGCTCAACCCGGCCACCCAGGAGCTATTAGAAATCTGTGCCCATCTCATAATCCAGTGGTTGTAATGATTTAGCACAATGGGACCACAGATAAGGACTGCCTGTGCTGAAATGAAACTGAAAATTGAACTGCAAGTATTTAAAGCACTCAAATTGTATGTACTGTAGTGAAAAACTGGAAGACTCATCTATATGCATTTTGACTCTAGTACATAGAAAAGGAGGGCTGAACTTGTATTACTGAATGATATTCAGAAACTCCAGTTGGTATTGAAATCCTGTGCATTGGATAATATGTCAACACGAGACAGCAGGCAAGTCTCTTCACAGGTTTCCTGCCATTTAACTTGGGATGACACAAAGGAACAGCACAAACAGGAAAGGAGATAGATGGGAGTGATGTGAGCTCATAGAGCTATGCATAACCTAAGCATATGCACGACCTGATTCTTCAGACAGAATGTGTATAATCACGGCTTAATCTTTTCCCTTCTGCCTGTTGTGAATTTTCTAAGTATTTTTTGCCGTTTGCTCCCTCTTGACATGCAACCTCCAAACAAAGAAGAAAAAATCAGATTCTCACTCATGCTCTGATCCCTTTGTCACTCATTGCTTTCAGGACAAACCTTGTTGTTCTCCAAGGTTATATGCATTTGATGCTTCTGAACAGAGAAAATCCAAAGTTCTGACTGCTGAGCCTCTGCATTCTCAAACAAAGCAGGGCTGCTCCATTTTCTTCTGTCAGCTTGAAAAATGGACACCAAAAAAACCTAACCCTGACCTTTTCTGACCTTCTGACACAACTGGGCCACAAGGGTGGACTCCGCTGTTTGCAAGACTTCTGGGGCTCTGGCAAAACTAGTGGTTCTTGTTCTCAGTGACATTTAAGTTATTCAATGCAAACCCGAGAAAGGCTGATGAGTGTAAAACGGATCTCAGCTGAAACGGCTCACAGTGAAGAAAAGCTTCTGTACAAGTCCTGCAGTAAAGACCACCACGATTCCCTCTGAACACGTGCTAGAGGGAAAAAGAATATGCCGTATACTAGGAAAAAAGAAAATACCTAAAGCCTTCATCAAGCCCATTAGTCTTACTGGAAAGCTGCTTAGTTACGGACATACAGTTTGCTTGAGAGTAGAAGAACAGATCCCCACCACAGCTGGAAAACCACCAGGAACAGCTCCAGGCACTCAAGAAACACTGTAGCATGTGCATGTGTGCACATACACATCTGTACATATCTGCATATACATACACATGCATACATATATATACACATACATGTATATACATATAGATACATATACATATATCTGTACACATCTACATATACATACATATACATCCATATATATATATAAAAGAATGCCAACAGTCAATGAAATCATAGAATCAGAGAATGGTTTGGGTTGAAAAGGACCTTAAGATGATCTAGTTCCAACCCCCTTCCATGGGCAGGGACACCCCACGTTCAACCATAAAAGAAGGCAATGAAATTTTGTGTCCACTTGCATCTTAATTTCCTCCATTGCATTTACTGGATTAGTTGGCTCAAGCTTTAAAGTGCTAACTGCTGCTTGCTCACTGGATAGTCAGCAGTGAAGGGAATATTCACAGCACAAACACACACATTGACCTGTATTTGGTGCATTTCCCATCGCAGTTCTGAATGAATGGAGTAGACCAAAGGGATTTAACTGGGATTTAAGGAGAGCTTTCCCAGAACGTCTGCTTGAAAAACGTTTTCTGAAGCAGATCCAAAGGTTTCTTAAGAGCAAGTAATCGGAGACAAATTAATGGGAAAGTTTCACATGACATGGTAAAAGTACATGATAAATGCAATTAATAAAACACTAGATTAGATTTTCACATTCAATCCTGGACAGCAGATAAAGAAGGAAGCTGCTCTTCTGTGCCAGGAGCAGGCCAGCAACCGAGGGGCTGTCACAATGCTTACCTTCACCTTGCTCCTGGAGATAAGCCAAGGACTAAAACCTTTCCCTGGATAGGCTGACATCTCTTGAATCTCCCTTGAACCAGTTCAGCTCCCTTGGCAGTGGCCTGGGAGGAAACTGTGCTCCTTCCCCAAGCCTTTTCCAACAAGTCCTCAACATCTAGAGGAAGCAAAACAGTACAGGGAAATACCTGTTATTCCCATCCACAGGCTGGGATAGATCTGAACTTCCCTAAAGCTTTTCCCTTCTTCTTGGACATATTCCTCGTGTCATTTTTTAACTCACAGATACTAATAAACCTAGTAGGAGTAATTTCAGCTGAACACAACCTAAAGCAGGTCTACTCTGCTCTGATGAGATCCCACTTGAAGCATTGTGTGCAGTGCTGGTCTCCTCAACATAAGAAGGTCATGGAGCTGTTGGACAAGTCCAGAGGAGGCCACGAGGATGATCAGGGACTGGAGCATCTCCCATATGAAGACAGGCTGGGGAAGTTGGGGCTGTTCAGCCTGGGGAAGAGAAGGCTGCGTGGAGACCTCAGAGCAACCTTCCAGTATCTGAAGGGGGGCTGCAAGGATGCTGGGGAGGGGCTCTTCATTAGGGACTGCAGTGACAGGAGAAGGGGTGATGGGTTCAAACTGAAACAGGGGAAGTTCAGGTTAGAGATAAGGCAGAAGTTCTTTATTGTGAGGGTGCGGAGGCCTGGGGCAGGTTGCCCAAAAGAAGCTGTGAATGCTCCATCCCTGACAGTGTTCAAGGCCAGGCTGGACAGAGCCTTGGGTGACGTGGTCTAGTGTGAGGTGTCCCTGCCCATGGCAGGGGGATAGAAATTAGATGATCTTAAGGTCCCTTCCAACCCAAAACATTCTGTGATTCTATGATTCTATCGTATCTATTGCCACCAGCAAATACTCATCAGGTGAAAAGCAGGTGGGGAGGGCGAGGTGAGGGAATCAAAGTAGGCCTGAGGTAAAAAAATGGGCCACCTGCCTGATTTACTATTTTCTGCAAGGTAACCTGGAGTTTCGCATGTGTTGTATCTGATGAGGGCAAAAAGGATTGTGTGGAACATAAACCTGCCCCCAACACTTCAGCTATGTGCAGATGTAGCATTTCCCATCAAAACACTGCCCAGATTTGGCAAGGGACTCAAGTAAAGACATAGACAGATTCTTTACCAGGGGAATTTAGAAACTTCAGCTACATGTGCTTATGCAGGCAGAATCGGTGCAGAGTGGGCAGTTTGTTAATATGTGAAGCACAGATACACTTCTGAAGCTTCAGTATGAAACCCAATCCTGCAAGCAGCACTTCAAATCTCAATTCAAAAATGTACCAACATTTCCAAGCTCATGAAAGTCACTGTAGTGTTTTGAAGGATCCCTGTAAACACTGTGGCCATTTCACAGTTACCTCAGGCTATCTTTTCATCTTTAACGTGCTTCAGCCCTTTAATGTAATATTTAGAGCAATGTTGTTATTAGATTTTCCCTGGATAAAAGGCTCTATAAACATAAATGCCAGTTACTAATTCTTGGTAGTAGAAAATAATAGTATTAGTACATCACACAATAAGGAAAAAATTAAGCTGGTAATTTATACTGCTGAATTAGATACACTAACAAAAGAAAGAGGCAATTATATTCCACAGTAAAATCTTTAGTGCACAGACTTAAGCATTCCTCAGTCTTTAGTGTTCAATTAGGGTGAAATTTACTTTCAATACAAGACATAATGCCAAGGGCTGTCACACCCTCAGTAAAAATATATGATTCCATCTCATCTGCCTCTGTGCAAAGTCTTGTTTATTCTGGCAAAGCTCAAGGTTTAGCTCTAAAGAACAATTTGATTTGCATTACACATTGCACTAACAGGCTGTGGTGCACAGATTTATCTGCTGAATGAGTATATTCTAATAGGTCTGATGATCTGTCTTTACAGTGCCATTTGATTAACAACAAATTTATTCACTTGGCAGCTGTATTCCTTAATCAGATATTCATTAAGCAGTAGAATATAAATATGTATAAATGTCAGATTTATGGATCAGAGACTACAATAATTTCATTTGAAGAAAGGTGGATTGCCTATACTTCTAATTAGATTCTCTTTAAATAGGCTCATCATATGCACACATTTGTACATGTCTTGTGCCTGATCTTCAGAGCCAAGAGTGCATGTTGGATTGGACAGCATTCCCTTCCTTGGGAGCTTAATTAGAGTCCTTTGACAAGTCCTTGCAGCCCTACACTGACATTACACTACACAAATATTTCTCTGTATTAGATGGTTTTATAAGGGGTTCATTTCCAAGACTGAGTAATTCACATATCTGCACATACACGCACTTTGCAGCTGGCCAATCTCTGGTTGTTACTCCATAAACTGGACACACAAAACTAGGTGCTGGCAATGTAAACGCACTGGTGAATGGCAGGAGAAGAAAATGCTAATGAGAATATCTTCAGTTGAATGGATCTTGGGTGTGATAATAATGAAAAATCATCATAATTACAAGGAAGAAATATCTTGCCTGTGGAATTCAGCCCAGGCTTTAAAGGTGGGCTAAAGACTAAGTTGACAAAAGTACTTCTACCATTCTGTTTTGAGCAGCTTCTCTAGAAGCCACTTTTATACTTCATGGGAGGCTGGAAGAGAAGAAAAAATCGTGGCTCTGAAATAATCCTTGGTTTATCAGGGATAAGTACTGTTATTTTGGTATCCGTACAGGAGGTAAGAGGACTGGAACTGTCAGACCTCAATTAAAGTGAAAACAGAACTGGCTGTGAAGACAGGCAGTTTGAACAGCGTTAGCAGCCTCTACTTCTGTGCACTACAGGTATCCAAGCTAAAATTTTGAGCACCTACATCTAGAAGATAAAATTGTCTACCAAGAACTATGGACACTCACATAGGACTGTTCAGAGTCACTGTAACACATACCTAAAAAAGCATGAATATCCTCAGAATGATCCAGGTCATCACACTCGGTCTAAATAAGTTTTGTGTTTGACTTAAAACTTTCCAGGAAACCTGGAAGAAACCTGGTGTCTGGAAAGGAACATCAACTCTATGGAAGTCCTTCCAGGGAAGGGGAACATGTGGCTGACCCCAGCTCTCCCATTCACCAGCTCTGCCTGTGCTGGCACATGCAATCCCCAACATCATTCTAGTTACCCAGTAATCAAAGAGCTGAGTGAGACCTCTTGATCCCAGGAATTAGGGCATATGGGAAGTGAAGGCAGGAGCAACACAAAGATGAACGCATTGTTCTCAAAGGTGCCTTCTGTGTGAGGCAGGTTTTGTTTCCCTGAGACCAGATCGAAGGCATCAGCTGCTGCTTTCAGCCCTGCACGCTGGTGCAGGTGACAGCCTGACAGGAAGCATGGCAGATTTATGCCACATGTTTTACTTTAATGAAGTACTAGACACAAAAAAGATAAGAACAAAGATGCGTTCCCCACTGCTTTAAAGTCTTACCGAAGAGTGCTAAACTCCTCTCTTTGTACACTGTAAACACTGTGCTTGCTGAAACCACATCTTTGAATCTTAACTGAGTAATTTCCCTGTGGTGCATCCTTTTAGTACAGCATGTCACACACACAGTGTTTCTTTACATGTCATCTATACTGCTGCATGTACTGATACGAACCTGAAGTATATCTCCACGAACAAAAGGAGTTTGAGTACTAGAAAGATTTTCACTGTAATTCATTGTAGAACCATGTTTTCAGAGCAGAAGGGATTAAAGGTCTAGTGCAGATTCTCTAACTACGGTGCCTGAACATCCTTCAGGGAAGATGATGCCCTAACCTTACTTTTATTTCTAGCAGGGATAATTTCAACAAAATGTAGAAGATTACATGCAAGTCTCAGAGATCCTAACCATGCTCCTGTGCTAATGCAGCTGTGGCTGTATTGCACCCCTCAAGGGGAAGCAAATTTTGCTACACAGAAGTGATCTGTAAATAAATGAATAGCTACAGAGCATCCTGCATGCAGGACCAGAACGGGAATTAGGACTGGGGTTTATTTATTTATTAAATTACTGATCTACTGTCTTCCAAAAATGCAACACGTGTAGGGAGACTGATCCATTGCCATTTAGTATACACCATTCAGTTGTCTGTTGAGATGGATATGAGGGCAATAGTTCTTTGCATTATTTAAGTCTACTGAGCCCTGCAGATCTCCTCTTCTAATATCACTTGATTTATCAAATCTGATTTGGGATTTACAGGCTATATAGGGAGAGTTCTCAAATTCCCAATCCATTTGGAAACGAGTATCTTCTCTGCTTTGCTACTTCATCTTCCTGACTCACTGATCTGAAGGGCTGAAGTTTTAAACTCATTTAGCAGGGAAAAAAGAAAAAAAAAGGATTTTATTATAAGTTTTGACAACTACATATGTCCTGATCCAGAGAGTAAATAGAATGTGAGTGCCTATCGGCTGTACCACTAAACTCAGGCCACCCGTGATGAAGATGCCCAAGACTCGCTGCTCAGCATTCAGAGTTGGAAACAGTTTGTCACTCACCTTGGAAATAAGTTTCCAGTGGCAATTGTCAGGTAGTTGAAATTGCCTTCTAAGAGCTGAAGTTGTGTTGAAGCCCTTCCCAGGGACATTTCATAGGTGCTGAGAGGAGAACTCTCTACTTTTCCCAAATACGTGTTTTCAACCCCTGTTCTGAGAGACACTTTGATATACAGGCCAAGTTGTTCAATATTAATGGCAGCCCACTAAGGGCTGTTAATTTTTCCTGGCCTGTGCTTTTCTGCAACAGAGAGTTTCCTGCTACAAGTTGTTCCCAGCCTCAACAAGAGCCCCATTTAATAGCTGGCCCATACCCTTGAGCACAGTCAATCCAACACGGCTGCTGCTGCCTTGTCCTGCCTGCTTTAACCACGCTGAGTCATGGTGCTCCTTCAGCCTTCCTTGAGACACTCTTTTCCCATCATCCAAATGCTTTTTTAAAAGCAACTTTCTAAGGCTGCCTGAACTTTTCAGTTGAAATGCACTGGGTTTGAGTAAGTAAAACTCTGGCTTTCAGTTAATGACTTAACAAAATACCCGATAAAGAGAGTAACCCAAATTACAAATACAAAATAAAAGGCCAGTTATTTCTTGCTCAGAGGCAAATTTTGTAACTTTGATTTAATGGAAAATGATCAGCTTTATGACTAGATGTGTTGCAAATAAACTGACAACCTTTATAAAATACAATTACTTTATTTTACGTGATATTATTATTATCTGAGCCATCTGACACTCTTACAACTCACATAAAAATTCCTGTTTTAGTGTAACTCTGTGCTTAAATAGATGTCTTTGTACTACATGAAATAACACCCTCCTCTCACCTTAGCATTTAGAGCCTCCAGAGTTTTATCATATCTCATCCTTCTCAAATGGTTGGATTTAACATCTTGGGCAAAGGAAGGGTTTCCAATGACTTGCCTGACTCTCGGACCATCCCAACAGTGTACCTATGCTAACAATTCAGCCCCATGGGACTGGAAGGGAGGCTTTCTTTAGGCTAACTGGCATTTTTGACAAAAAAGGGTATGTTTTCGGAAAGAGAATCATGGGAGCTCGGCTATTTTGCTTCTGTTCCCTAAATAAATTTATTCAAGTGGCTGGCACTGAGTGGCACGGTGCAGGGCCAGGCAGATACACCCATTCATTATCATCTTCTCTCACTACATGCCACATATTTAATTCTTCTGATCCTTCCTCTCAAATCTCTCTTCAACCCTGGGATGCTGTTAGCAGCTCTTCCCCTTGTTCAGTACAAATCCCTCAAGAAAACAGGCAGGTAACTGCCATTATGTTTTACAATTACTTAAAAGCAAAAAAAATGTCCCCTGCTGTGTTAATTCACTCTTTGCCACTTGGCAAAAGGCAGCCTCTTCCTCTCTCTCATTGCCCTGCAGCAGACAATTTGAATACAGCCAAAGGAGACAAGGTTATGTTTGATTCAACACAGAACAAGGTATACAAGTAGCATCTGTTTCTACCACCTTCCCGTAGTAGCATCCTGGAGTATGGTCTCTCTGCAGCCATAAGCCACAGAGAGCAGGGCTTGCAGATAAAGATACCTTTCTACTCCGGTGTCTTTTATCTTTGCTCTGACAATGAATCATTCAGAGCATGAAGTAATGAGGCAGGCAGAGTCAAACAAGTTGCATTCAATCAAGCATGCAGATTTGGTGGCAGGATTCCTTTCACAGGGATCACAAGCACCTGCTTTGAAAGACCCACACTGGTTTTCTTATCACTGCTGCTGGCATTGCCTGCCATGTCAAATGTACTTCTCCAGCTGGTTGTCTTCCACGCACATGGGGAAAACCTATGGCATATTTGTTCAAGGCCAGGTTGGATAGGGCTTGGAGCAACCTGATCTAGTGGAAGGTGTCCCTGCCCGTGGCAGAGGGGTGGAACTTGGATTGGAAGGTCCCTTCCAACCCACACCAATCTGTGATTCTATGATATACCCTTATAGTTTAAACCTGAGGAGGAGTCAGTAATACAGACCAGATGACAACTGCCATCTCCAGCAAGTGTGTGTCGGGGTGTTCAGTTGCCTGTTTACTTCTGTGTTTGCATAACTGAAAATTCCTATGTTCTTTAGATCATTTACCTCTTTCCAGCTGCTTTCAGTGTGTGATCCGAACGATTTAGCCATGTATCTAAAACCTATTTTCTCTAGAGAATGTGTGGAAAATGCTTTGCTTTCTTGGCAGCAAATGCATTGCGGCTGTAAACAAGGTTTTTTCTGAGCTCTTTTTAATGAAGATAATTAAGAATACATTATAAAACAGATTATTAGTAGTAAACAGCAAGTAGTAAACCCCATCTATATAATGCCACAATGTTATTAAGTTTCTTTCACTAGAACTGCAAACACATGCACTCTGGCTATTGCCTTAACCCCATGAATTCTTGATATTTAGTTTATTCTTTACAACAAACAATTCTTGAAAATGTGTTATGCAGAGGTCTATGCTATGAGAATAATAAATGCTATTTACTTTTAAATACAACGGGATGAAAAGGTAAACAAGTATTTACTTACTGTGTTAAACAGCAAGAAAAGGGGGAAAAAATGGTCCTAAAAAACTATGGAAGCCATCAGCATTTGGGGATCTTTTAAAATAAAATAGACAGATGAAATTAAAGGGAAGTTGGTTGAGCATTCTGACGCTGGATAGAAAAATATGAAGAGGAAGACCTGTGTTTATCATAACAACAAATCTTATTTCCTGGGTCACTGATGCTCTTGCAGCTTCATGTGATCCTGAAAAGCATCTTGGCTGATTCAGAGAAGTTCATCCCTGTCTCCAACATATGACTAAAACCTGAAGCCACCCTCAGAAAGAGAGCTCTGGTTCCTGCAATCACCATTTGCCATATGTCTCCTCTTTCTTCCTCCACATTCTTAGCCTCATTTACTATGGAAACAAGGCTCGTGTGATCCCACTGTCTTTCTGATTCCTCTCACCTCACACACTATTTTCTAAGCCTGTAGCTCTGCCCTGATCAAATTTGACAGAACAGTAGAACAAAAACAACTGGATCCTCAAAAGTCTTGTGGGCATAAGCAGCTGGGAGAAAGGGAAATAGAAATAGAAACACATTAATGTCCCCTGTAAATGCCCAGCATGGCGTGAAGGGCTGTACTGCAAGTTAATGTTACTGCACATAAAGTACTCATTGTAAGATAAGGGTCTTAATCGTGCAAGTTTCCACTGCAACCTCCTTAGGCAGAAAATTCACTCAGCTACTGGACACTCGTCCATAAAAAACAAGGCTTCATTAATTTTTAGTCCTCGCAGATCTGCTTGTATTTTCTGTTTTCTTGTATTTAAACAGCAAAAAGACATTGTCAGCCAGGCAAGACTTCACTACCTCGTTTGCAGCACTGCTGCGTTTGCTACTGGAAATGAAGCTAAAAGCAAAGTTTTCAGCATCACATCAGCGCTGGAGAAGCTGATCAGGTCACAGGCTATCTCTGTTTCTCTACTAGTATGACTACCATGAAAAATCTGCCCCACAAAAGACAGAGGATGCATCTTTTCTTTGCTAATCTCTTCTTGCTCCTGTTTTCATTTTCTTTTCTTCTCACCTTCACACACACATACACCCCGGCAATTAGAATTAGATTTCAGTAGGAACAATAGCAGCAGTAACATCAGCTCCATTATCTCTACTAACTGCTCTTTCTTCCTAAACATGTTTTTTTGTACCACCTGAAAGTCTCCAAACCTGGGTTTTCCTTAAAAAAAATCTCTCAATAGCTAAAGGAAAAAGGACTAAGGGATATTGTTAAACTGAAAGTCCTGCTCAATACCCAACATCTTCATTTTTTAACTGTTTTTCCTTTTCCTGTCTCTAATGAAAGGTTAAAAAGATCTTTAAGGCTGATTGTTGTCATGGGATTAAGCAGCCTGGAGTCTATTAATTCAACTCCCAACAGTTTAACTAGTTGGTGTGCAACACTAACAGAGTCATGCTGACATCCCTGTTTCAGCCCCCTTTTCAAGTAAAATAATTGGGCTACTTCTGATGAGTTACAATTAAATTTAAGCCGAAATTCATGAGTAACATTTCTGTCTATTAGCCCGTGCCAAGGAAGTTGGTGTTCTGAATCTCACAAGTTTTAAATCAAAGAGAAATGGGAAAACAGTATATCTCATGATTAGGTCAGACTTCTGCTAATTTGGGGCCTGATTCAAAGTATTTTTAATGCTGAAGAGTGACATTATTCCTTTCCATGGGTAGTGCAGTAAGATGGAGCAAGGCCTATGTGTGTGCTAGGTCTGGAGTTCATCCTTTCCTTTTTCAATGTATTCAAACCTTTCTTAAACTATGACCAACAGTGAACCTATTTGATATCCTTTCCTCTGTTGAATGGCTGCTTCTTACTGTTCAAGGTGTGCCTTGATATATTGGACTCTGTTGGGGAGACTTAAATGATAAATAATTTTAGTAAACTATCAGCTGATAGATAAAAGCAATCTTGTATTGCAACTGTACTCATGCTAAAACCAGTCTATCTGTGTAGATATGCTTTGTCCCACCACACCTGGCATGAAAAGACACTGCCTTTAGTAAAGGATGAAAACTTGAACATGGTAGATGTGCATACCAGGCACACAGAAGTGCAGAATACCTTTAGGATAAGTCTGTCTTTGATTTCTAACTGTTGAGCTGGAAGTTTTTCCTCAAGTCTAAATTAGAGCTCTTGGGGAAAGGGGTTACTTGCTTAGTTTTAATTTCTGCAGTAGTTCAACCTTTATACCATAAATATTTCATATGAACTGTCTATGTATGCTGTATGAAAACTGTGTAGCAAACAACTACAGCTGACTCTGCCCCTGTGAATAACTCATAGAAATGAAGTTAAATGTGTGTAGCTGTCAACAGCTGCATGACCACGAACAAAGCAATGCAACCTTTCATTTAGAAAATGACTATAAATGTCAGCCACTGAAAAGTCAGTGACTTCTGGAAGGCACAATAAAGGGTGGTAGAATCAAGCAATGCTGAACTTCATAACATGGAAAAACTTAAATGGAAACTCCCGGTTTAAATGAAGCAGTTTGAGTCAACAGCTCTGAGCTGAGCTGAGCTTCCAGCCTCCCCCAAGCGCTCCCTGCTCTCTACAGGGTTTTTTTCTACAAAGGTATTAAGCCATTAACTTCCATTTTAAACCAAACAAGAGAATAGGTAGAATTTCAGTCAGGATCCTCTACAACAGACCTCCCCTGTGTGATTAATGAAGTATTGAGGAAGATGAATAAGCATAAGCTCACTCTGAGTAAAACGAGCACCACCTTGAAGAAAGCTTTTGATGAGAGGAAATTGCTCTGTGTTAAGAGCTCTCTGGAGCCAAGGCAGAGACAAAAGTTGCATTCAGTTCTCTGTAAATGAGTTCTGCTCTCTGTCTTCACAACTTTAAGTAAACTGAAGTATATAGCTGAACAGGAAGACTCAGTTGCTCTTGAGACTTCTTCATTTGCTTGATGAATGCTTTAAAAGATGGGCTAGGGAAGATCACTGTATTTAAGCAAAACAGAGGCAGTCAGATCACTTCTGGTATCAAGAGGCAAGGCACATGATTCAAAGATGAGAAAGGAGCTCAGCTGTAAAGGTAGGAAGCTAGAATAAGAATGAGCAAATGTTTCTTGAGGAACATGGTCCTCCGTGGAAAAAGACTACCTGTCTGGAGAGAACAAGGAAAAAAATCAAGTATTGTGCCTTATATGGCTAATTGTATCAGATACTTTGTGATACAAGAGAAAGAAGATCAATAGTCTTACTCAAAGCAGGAGACGCAATGACAGAAACCACTCTATTTCTTGCCACAGACTAAGAGACTGCCATGAGTTCATGGTTCCTTCCTTTCCTTCTTGTACTAAGGTTTAGTTCCTCAAGTTCCCAGCCCCTCTCCTCTCTTCTACCTAGAAGCTTCTTAACTTTGTACCCTAGCTCCTAGCATGGAGAGTTTTTTACCAGCCAGTGTTCAGGGCTGTTTCACCGTCAGGGTGACAGACTACAGCAGGAACCCATGGAAGCAACCTTTGCCACTCCTGTTTTGGAATAACTGCTTAACATTTTTTTTTTCTCCCTTTAGCTCTGTCTTTAATCAAGCTTGAAATTTTCCTTCTTTAAAGAAGCCTTTAAAATCTTCTCATTTTCTCTGGATAATACATCTCTGAACTACATTGTTACACTCTAAGAAAGGGACTATTTTCTGTCACTTGGAAACCCACGCCTCATTTTGAACTGAAATAAACCCACTAATAAAGTTAATCAGAAGCACTGTTCCTCAGGAGAGAGTCAGGGAAAATATGATGGGTTACAAACCAAGCCACGGGTTCCAATAATGCAGGACAGGCAATACCAAGGAACAAAACCTCCACTGCCTGGGATAGAGAACAACTCAGCAGAAGATTTGGAGATTACTGTGGGAAAACAGCACAGATAAGGAAACAAATATAAGTAATGGCCAGATAAAACAGTTGTAAGTACATTGAAATTCTTGCTGAGGATCTGCAAGGCTCCTCAAGATCCTTGTCTATTGTTCAGGACAAAAGCTTCAGGCTTTAGCTAGGCTAAAATTGCTATTGCTTGCACATCCTTTTGGGGCATCCTGTTAGCAATGCCATGTTTCTGGAAGAATAAAGCACACACATATCCTGCTAGAGTCAGTTATTTAACAGGAACTGAATTCAGGCTGAAGTGCTGGGAGCACAGCTAACAAGACATCAAAATTACCAGCCCTGAACAACAATTGGGGTATCACTCTGAGGCTTCTTTCAAGCTTTTCTGTAAAGTAGAGATAGTTATGGCAATTTCCTAAGCATGGAGGGAGGGTCAGTTAGCGTCAGCAAGGTATTTTTGATTTGTAAGCCACTCTCTGTGCCAAAAGCTCATGTCAGATGCCTGCAACAAAAGTGCAGGGCATCTTCTAATGGAAGAAATATTAGACAACAGGCAGTGGACTTTGTTTTATAATTCGTGTAACTGAGAGATGAACTGACAGAAGCTGACACTGATGAAGAAAAGGGACTGCTCTGGGAACTGGCCACGGTTTCTGAAGACGCAATCAACGAAGGTAACAGACATAGTATTTCAGTAACAGGCCATGAGAAAATACAGCCAGTGCATACAGTCAGGCACAGCTTATCCTCTTTCACTGACAGTTACAAAATCATAGGTCAGCTGCAGAAGGAGGCCTGATTAAATGATCATGATAAACTACTATTTAGTAAGTAACTAATGTTAGTTTCTGCTATGAATTCTGTTCAGTTTTGGAGGATTTTTTTGTGTCTGTGTTCTATTAACTCAGCTATAAATAGGCAGTAATGCTGTAACAAACATGCCAGTGTTTGTGCTGTTGGGAACCCTTTGTAAGTTTATGATACATCCCATAAAGAAAACATCACAACTTCTTATTCCACAAGGTTGTTTCTGCTTTATCCAACCAAGAAATTGGACAAGCCAGAGTCCTCTGGCACTCCAGCATCTCTGAGTCCATCCAGCAAGGGTACCACATTCACAATACTCAGGATGACATGATTTACCTTGCACCACGGAAGTGTTACAAGGTCTCTCACTCACTATGTGCCCATATGAGAGGCGCTGCAGAAGAGCCAAGGACTGAGTGGCTCCGAGTGCTGGGAGGCATGCTAAGATCTTTCTTTTCTAACATAAGCCAACACTTCCTTCATTTGCTGGGCAAATGAAAATGACAGAAAGAGGACTCTGCTATTTGTTTCATAACTCTTGACACTGATGCTTTACTGATGACTTTACTAACTTTACCTATTTTCGCTTTCCAGTAGATGACACCTTTACCTGGGCACCCAGACTGTGTTTATAACACATCCCCAGGCACATGAGTTGCTTTCTTAATCTTTTCTTCTGCTGGTTGGTGGCCATCCACTATACATTTCTATGTTGTTTTGCTCCATGCCCCAACCAGTGTTTTATCTTCAAGCCCTAAAGGCCCTGCAAGCAGCAGCCCTGTCCCCCAAATGCCATCTTTACATCCTGGCTGCATTGCTGTGCTCTCACTGAGTACTGAACAAAGTCATGAGGGATATAGGTGGCTTATATTTATTTTCTGTGTTAACACAGATTTTAAGCAGCTTCCTTTAAAAGCCCTGTCAAAAGCTTGAAGAATTGGACCATACAATAGAAATAATTATCATTTATAGAACCAAGGCTGCAAAGGAGAACAGACTCAAGTGTTCAGTTTAGCTGTGGAATGGAGCTAGCATTCAGGGAAGGCTAAAAAACCAGTTGCACAGATACACTAAAAAGGACCTGGTTTATCTCTAGGGCAGTTTTAAGAGGATCACTATTAAAATCATTGCATATTCAGAAAAGAAACATTTGACTGGACCTTTTGAACTTGCTTGTGCTCCAGAACACAAACTTTACTGATGCTAACAGAAAAAACTACTTCTGCTTTCCCATAGATGACACCTTTATCCGGACACCCAAATTGTGTTTATAAAACAGCCTGGACCACATGTGTTTTCTTTTCTTCTACTGATCGGTGGTCATCTGCTGTATGTTCCTTTGGTATTTTGCTTCATGACCCAACTTCCTCCTTCACAATTTGCCCCAACAGGGCAAAGTTACCCATGTCTATTTGATTCTAGTCAACTCCTTACAACCAACTCAGCCCATTTATCTGGCTTGCCCTGGTACCATTACTGTCAGTGTGGATCTGGAAACGCTAAACTCTTACTAGGATATCAGCATCTCAGAAAAGGCCTGGGCTCTTCAAAGGCCACACTCAGTCAGTCCTTTCCTGTATTCCCTCCTTCAATGGGCAGCAAAATTCTGTTGAGTTCCTCAAAGGCCATAGCCCAATTTCAAATATAAGGTGACATTTACCTGCCCACAGATTCACTCACATTGAACTCTGTCATAGCAAGGAAGCTAACAGGTAGAAAATAAACTATTTAGGGTATTAACTCATATATTTTAGTAATCCTGATACTTAAACACAGGGACTAAAATACTGCAGTGATTTCAGTATTGCCATTTCTGTGAGTGCATTAAAAGACTTCTGTCTAGTGCATTTGTTAATAGCTCAGCTTTTGCAGGGAAAGGATTAAATGAAATATCCTTAAATACTTTTTCTATAATCTTGTGGTTTATGTGGGGAGGCGCAGAAGGACACAAACTGCAGTCAAACATAGCAATAGTATTTTTTAATCTATAAGTACATTTCTAAAAAGCTTAAGATTGAGAAAGACAGCTAAAGAAAACTAAGGAGATAGGGACATATCTGCATACATTTAATGTTAGTAAGAACTCATCCCAACAATGAGAGAAAACCTCTCCATTCCAGCATGGCATGATTCTGGCCAACAATGAACATTAAAACTGTGGCTTGCATGCCATGATTTGCCCATGATGAGCACATCTTTGTTGATGTGCCTAAATGAGATGACCAAGAGAACTACCTTCCACTTAGCTTTCCTGTGCAGTGAGTTGGTGCTACACCGCAACTTAGTGTCCTGCGAGGTCAAGCACTTACCCACATTAGAGCTGTCATTGCCACTGGCCTCCCAAAAGCTCTCTCCAGCAGTGCGCTGCCTTTGACATTGACTTAAAGCCATCATCTTCCCCCTTATTCATTTCTGCTTCATCTTACTGATACAGAAACATTGCTGTACTGGTCAGAGCCACAGGATCAATAAAGCAGAGGAGGAAAGAGCTGCATTCCCATCTGCATCGTCCATCACTGGCAAACCTGGCAGCTGAGTTCTGCTGCCTGAATTCCATTTTTCCACTTGACAAAAATCCTCTCTTGGAGCCTGCTGGTGGAGACACTTAAAACCTTACAGACATTAAGGCATCTGAATTGATACCCTGTCAGATGAAGAGAATCTCTCTTTATCTGGTGAGGGTTAATGATGATTTATTAAGCAGAACAGGCAGGTCCCAGGACATATTTGCACAGCCTTGTCAATCAGAAAAAATTCCTCCAGAGATTTGGGCTAAGCTTATTTCACGCTTTTTATTTAGAAGACATGAGAGGACAATGAGACTTCAGTTTGAAGTACTTCTCAGATAACACGAAGCTTTAGAAAGATAAAAGACTAGATGAAAAAGGACCTCTTCAGACTTGAGTACAATCCCATGTCATCACAGAAATGGCACTAAGGAAACAAGTATGAGTGAATAGGATTTGGGGAATGGTAAAACAAATGCGATGTCTTGTAGGGAAGACTACTAATGAAAAGTCTAAAATTAAACCAACGCAAAGCACATGCTTTAGATCTCAATAAAAACCCCAACCAAACACCTTCAAAATAACTGAACTTATCATCTCACCATGTAGATTTCTGACACTCATATAGCAGACTCATGGGTCTGTTGACCCATTAGGGTAGGACTCTTTGTCCAAAAGTAATGTCTCCATTTCAGTAAGTCAGCCAGAACTGCCTGTATCAAAAGAGAGAAATAAGTACTTTTGGGGTGTGCTTCTCACTTGTGTTAACAGAGCAGTCAGGTGAATCCTCCCATAAAAGCATCCACTCCTCTCTAGTGAGCCAGGGATCACTCAGTCCAGTAGCATGTCTACATCATGGCCAAATGAAGCTCAGAGTCCTCTTCAAAAGGCCATCCCACTCTTTGCCAAAAGCTTGTTCATGGGAGGCTGAGAAGGAGGTGGGAGAGTTTTAACAAACCTCTGATCTTTAACCCTGTCTTACCCACATTTTAATTTTCATCTTTCTAGATCCATAGTTGTTGCTAAAGGGAGGTTGGAGGGACAGAGGAGCAGTACCAGGGTCATCCTCCTGCAAAACAAGGTTTGAAGGAAGCAGCAGGTGCTGTCTGAGATGTGTTTCAGGATGTGCAGCAGATATAATAATGAGAAACCAGCTCTGCTTAGACTTTGATGAGAAAACACAATTAGGACCATCTCCTCAGACTGTGTCCAGACTGACAGTTAAGGAAGCCAAACAGAGTCTGGCAGACCACAAGTGTATGGAAAACACTTCCCACATCCAGTAACCTTGTTTAAGGATCACTTCTCGTATTCATTTTGATCACTAGTACTGAGAAGAATGTGGCAGAAGGGTAGGCAAAGCAGTGTGCCTGCAGCAGTAGCATCTAAAGCTCTCAGTTAATAGGCTCAACAGGAGAAGACATCACCAGATATCTAACAGATGCACCACAAACCTCCAGCTCCATACAGTAACAGAACTGCTTGAGCCCCCTGACCACCACCAAGGTGCTCACACTCTGCTTTCTCAGGAGCTTCTTCTCCAGCTCCCATATATCCCTTCCTTTCGAACAAGCTTCGCAGACAACAAGTGAATGGCTGCTTGTGGTGTGGGAGAGCAACATTAATCACCTTCAAAAATCCCTCTTATGTTCTAATGACAACGGTCTGTACAAAACCAGAGCTGAGGCTGCATCACCTCTGATTTCCGAGATTGATAGCAGAGCAGCAGGAGCATGCTTTGGGCTGCTTCAAGGCCTCTCTCGCACAGTGCTTTTACTTTAGAAAACCAGAAGAGAGTCTGCCTTCCCTGCTTGAATTATAAATATAAGCTTTCTCTCTGTAATCCCATAAAGTGAAAATGAGCACAGAAGAAAGCCAACATTTGCAAGTCTTTTTTTCACTGCGAAAGAGAGAGGAGGTGAACCCTACCTTGGCAAGGGACATGCATCACAGGATTTGAAGTGGATAGAAAAAAGCAGAGTGTCCTACCAAAGACACTATGTTCTACAGGCTGGAACAGTCCAAGATGTCTCTCTCTGCAGTGAGACAGCATCTAACTCTCAGAACAGCTACAGAAAACTGCCTGGCATCGATTTCATTTTCCTTGTAGGACCAAGCTTTCCCCCTGGAGCCACATGCCCAGACAGCCCAGCCCTGATGGCAGTTGTCATCTTCCCTGCAGCCATGGGGAGCACAAACTTTTCCTTGCAGATCAGAGGTCAGCATTGGCTCACATTCCCATTGTGGGAAGTTATGGCAGCCCCATCACTGGCTCTTGGTGACAGGCATCAAACACCACCTCTTGTTTGGTAGGGCCAAGTTTCTTTAAAAATAGAGAGAGCTCATTTGTACCCAAACCACGTTCTTGATGTATTCACACTATGCTACAAGGCAATAAATAAACCTGGAAAATCAGTAAAGGATGAAACACTTTCCTCCATGGCCTGTTACATAGAGGCATTCTGCTGTGTATCTCTCTTCTCTAACTGGCTTTACTTGTGCAACCTTAAGATCTTTAATATCATTTTTGAGTCTGCAG
The DNA here is from genome assembly GCA_002631895.1 of Agapornis roseicollis. Classification (NCBI taxonomy): domain Eukaryota; kingdom Metazoa; phylum Chordata; class Aves; order Psittaciformes; family Psittacidae; genus Agapornis; species Agapornis roseicollis. The sequence continues at coordinate 181,285 of NDXB01021676.1, read as the reverse complement.
TAGAGATTTTCTACTGTCCTTGTTCCCTGCTTTTACACAGTCCATTTCTCTTTGTCACTTGAACAGAACCATACCTTCATGGAAAGTCTATCATCACAGAAAGTGAAAGACAGGGAGGAGAAATACCCACTGCTCAAATGAATGGCTCAGTTGATTAATGCCAGAATGCAGCTTCAGCTTAATTTGGCTGCCCCAGCATTTGCTGCCACTGGGAAAAAGGCTCCCCCACTCCAAAGAGATGCTTCGTACACACTTCCTCCATCTTCTATTTGGTGGGCATGCAGGGGTCCTCATGAGAACACTAGTCATATGGTGTTGAAGTATGAAAACAATCTGTTCACATCTGTCTACTCTGCGACCGCAAAGGGTGAGACCAAGCTATAGACCCCATTCCATTTGGGCCACATCTATTTTCCTGATTCCCTGTAGTTAATGTATTTTATTATTATTATTGCTCCTTGCCACACTATCAGCTAATAGCTGATATTCTCATAGGAAAATGGCTGATTTTCTTCTAGGAAAATCCCTGCCAAGCTCAATCATGTTTATAGAACCCCCACTAAAACTGGGGCTTATAGAACCCCACTATAGAACCCCATTTGAAGAGAAATGCAGAGGGAAGAAATCTCACTCCAGCCACACTCCAAGTGATACAGCAGATGGCTTCATATGTTCCAGAGGAAGAAACCCAGTGAACCAGCCTTGAGGGAGCAGTTGAAAAGCTGGACAGCTTTACTGGACCAGCCCAGCCTGTGCTGACAGGAAGGGGAGCAGAAAGGAATTGTCTTGCTTGGAGTAAAGTGTGCTGCTCACAAACTTGGCATCCTGGGGAGGCCAAAGCCATGTCAAATGCTTTTCTGCCTGTGCTGTGAACCTCTGTGAGGCCACAGAGTGACCTTCCCAACAGGCTGTCAAAGCCTAAAACAAAGTAAACCACCTTCAGGTCCATGGCCCAGCTCAGCGCTGCATCTCCTGAGTGCCCAGTGCAAAACAACAAATCGCTTTCAACAGAAACTTTCCTTTCTAGAAGGTGATTGGGAGATTACATCACCAGGGACTGCAGCGACAGGACAAGGGGTGATGGGTGGTGACTGAAACAGAGGAAGTTTAGGTTGGAGATAAGGAAGAAGTTCTTTACTGTGAGGATGCTGAGGTGCTGGCACAGAGTGCCCAAAGAAGTGGTGAATGCTCTGTCCCTGGCAGTGTTAAAGGCCAAGATGGTCTAGTGGGAGACATTCCTGCCCATGGCAGGGGGGTGGTACTGGGTGATCTTAAGGTCTTTTTCAACCCAAAGCATTCCATGATTCTATGAAAGCATGAAACTACCACATATAGATAACATCATGTGGGCCATAGCAGTTGCTCCCATATGTTTGGTTGCTTTAAGTTAAGATAAATTAGATCCTGTGATAGTATTACATAGGATGAGCCTTCCAAAGGAGAGCCACACTACTGTGCCTACTAAGTCTGTAAGATAGTGAAACAACAAACATCACAGAAAAGCTTGTATATCTGCCACTGATGCAGGTACAATAGAACAGGCTCCTTCCTGCCTGCTTAGATCCGGTCCATTACCTTTTACTCAATGCTCTTTTTTATGTATTTATTTTACATTTAGTACACTGAATAAACACCTCACAGGGAACAGATGCGAGTGCTGTGATTTAACACCATCGGTGCTGCAGCAGTGCTGCTGCACAGGAGTGCAAAGTGACAGAGCCTTGCATTATGCCACACATTGGCTTTTCTCTCTCTTTTTGTTTAAATTAAACTCTTTGTATAAATAGTCATTCTGGCTGATTATATAATGCCCCACATTTAGATCGTCTGTGTTGCAACCATGGCAACTCCCCGAGCCGAATGCATTCGGTTCAAATTTCCTTCTAAATTTGCTGATGAGGGTGAAGAAACAGCTTTGGAAACCCTGCTCAGACAACCTACATTTGTTCTTTGCATGGAGAGCTCAGGCCAGCTTGGATTGACAAGACCCAACAGCCTAAATGGGTTAGGAGCCAGTGCCCATCTTAGCCTAGCATAACTGATTGCATCTGTGATGCAAGCTATGGATAGCAGCAAGGTCATCAAGAAATACCCATGTTTTGTTTAATTACGATTAAGTAGGAGAATTGAGCAGTGGTGGAGCTGGAGAATGACATCTCCAGGGCACAGAACAGGCAGCACCCACAGGAGCTGTGCAGGCTTTTTTAACTTGCTTCACCAGCAAGCTTCAGCTTTGGTTTGGAAGGCACAAGAGTGAAGCTAGAGCTTTCCAAAAGGATTTTCTTATGTGGCTAATAACCCATTTGAGGGCACTGTTAGCTGTGTGAGTGCTGATACCTGCTCCTAATTTTCCACTTGCAGAATGTGACTCACTGGTCAGTTGTGGAGACTTTGCTCAAACTGCACCAACACTGCAAGAATTCCATACTATAATCTGACACTGATGCCCTAAGACTACCTTCCCCACTGCTCCGCATGGAATTTGCAAAGGGAAAGAAAAGCAAGAGCCCACATTGTGCATAAAGCAGAGAAAGCATCCACAGAGTTTAAAGAAGTTTAAACAAGGACTTGATTAGGTAACTTCCCTAATTAATCACCATGGGCACAGACTGTATTTGTTTATATTGCAATTATTTCTATTTATAAATTACTGTAGTAGCTGAAAGAAGGGAGACTGAGCTGAGCTCTGAGGCAGAAGCTGTTCCCTGTGAGGGTGCTGAGGCGCTGGCACAGGGTGATGGCCCAGAGATGCTGTGGCTGCCCCATCCCTGGCAGTGCTCAAGGCCAGGTTGGACACAGGGGCTTGGAGCAAGCTGCTCCAGTGGAAGGGGTCCCTGCCCGTGGCAGGGGTTGGAGCTAGGATGGGCTTTAAGTTCCCTTCCAACACAAACCCCTCTTTGACTCTTGGCATTTCCTTCAAAATTCTGAATCATCACAGTGATGTTTTTATTTTTCTTATGGCACAAATGGCCCAGAAGAAACATGCAGTCAGATTTTCAAGTAATGTGGCTGTGAAAATGTCCCATACTGGTGTCAAATACCAAAACGTGCCATAAGCAAAAGTCAGATGCAGTGGGTTTGCACTTGCAGTTCTTCAAAGTCTACTAGAATTAAACTCTTACTGTGTTAGGTATTGGATAAAGCCTAAGGTCAAGTTGGAGAATTTATGCAAGTTAAGCTGTGTATGTACAGTTGCCCATCTGTCTCACAGAACTAACTTCTTCTGTACCACACTAGAGTTTGTAGGCACTGTCAGATAAACCCTGAGAGAGTGCAGACCCATTTTCAGTCTAGTTATAAATCTGCCTCACAGTCTAGAGATTGTTATCCACATACAAGCATGACAAGGACTGTAATCTAATCCAGGAAACAGAAAAATATTCCTTCACACTTTAGTTAAATCTTCCCAGCAACAAATGAAAGCAAGGGTGTCACACTTGTTTCAGACAATTTAGAGCTTGCACAGAATTTAATCTCTTGCTTCAGTTGAGTATTTACAACAATAAAAGGTCCAGCCAAGCACAGTTAATTCATGTTACAATTGCACTTACAGAAAGCAAGCAGCAATCAGTATCTCGTGTAGACACTGATTTTGATTATACTTAATCAATGGTGATGCTAATAACTTGCTTATATAAATTAATTTCTTTCCAATTACATCTTAATTGCTAGTCTGGCTATACCAGAGAGACCTAGAAATTGCACAACAATAACCTATATGTATTTTTGTCTAACACTGATGTGAGCTTTGATACCATTAAGTGCTGGTCTGCATGCTGCAGACTGGAGGGAGAACGGAGATCAAATGCAATAATTAATTATGTGCATTTGGAATTGAATAGGAGAAAAACATTTCAAAACCAAGCCTGCTGAGTTTCTGCATTAACAGCAGCTTGTCACATTCATTTGGTTTCTCAAGGATGCTTTATAATTCCTTATTCACGATGTGAGGAGCAGGGACATCTTCTGCCAGGGTTAATACTTTTGTGGAGATGCTGAACTAATTTTAAATGTGTCTATTCTCCTACCTGCAGAGGGTGATCTCTTTGTTATCTTCTTCCTCGCTTGATAATCCCATGGAGGAGCGAATAAACTCAGCCATTCAAAGGAATAACAGCAGCAGTGCTGGCCTGATACATTCACAAACCCACCAGGACTCAGGGTAAGGCAGGAGGGTGTTTAAATAAGCAAATAGAAAGCCACCTGAGCTTCATTTGCAGAACAATATAGCAAGAGCTTCTCCAGGAGCCAAGTCAACAAATGAATTGACAGAAGTTTAGCCTCTTGTTTGGCCTTATTCACACTTCTTCATTAGGGTTGCTCCCTGGTCACCTGGGCCAACCTTGACTGTGACTTTCCTTTTGATCTTCTGTGCCCAAATCACCTGCTTCAATGTAATCCTGGAAACCTTCCAAGAAGTCTGTATTCATGGATCAGTCCGGACCTATTTCCATTTGAAAGGGCAGCTGGAGCAAATCACGGCTGGAGCAGCTCTGTAGGGGTGGCCATAGCTGATTTGAGCTGAGATCATGAAAGGGCAAGAAAGAAAGAGATAGGAAGGCTTGCATTAAACTAAAAATGTTTATCAGGTATCCCCACTCTAGAGGCAGGAGAAAGAGTTAAGAGATAACCTCCTCCCCCTGAGTTATGCCCACTGTCAGGGTTTAGGCCTGCTCTGCTTGTGCTGGCTCATGGGGAGAAAACTTTACGGCAGCCTGGAGCCCTGTTTTGCTGCTTCAATGTTATGAAGTAAATCTGGTAATGCCTTTAGTAGAAATCAGGCAAGATAAAGTTGTTTTGCCCTGATTCTGGTGGCATTTTCTGGGTGTATTGTCAAGACTGTTTCCTTCTCCCTGTACCCTGCATGTAAAGCATTTGCCAACCTCAAACTGATTGAGGGGTGGTTAAAGGCAATAATAACAAAATCTATCTACAAGTGCTCTGAATTTAGGTCTACAGCATTTGTTTAGCCAAGCCACAATAACTGTTTCAAGCTTTTTACATAAATGCAATCTCTCCAGTTTCACTTCCATCTTTTACATTGCTTTGGAACCCTACTCGTCTGACAACTTCCCTTTTTTGGAGAAATTCAATTGTAAGATAGTATTATACTGGTGGTTTTGATATTCCTGTTATTTCTTTCCCTTTTTCTTACTACACATGCTTTTTGCTATTGCATGACTAGTGCCTTCTTACTGCAGGCCTCTGTGAATGAGATTACCTAATACAGTACATTTGTCATCTGGTCTATTGAAGTAAATATAGAGGTAAGTAGTTTGCATAAGTCTGAGTGTCTAAACTTAATGCACTCTTTTGACAACATCTATATTTTTCTATACATGTGTCAAAGCAATCTTATGATTAGCTGCAGAAGAACATGCTCATTAGTGTCCCTTGAGAAACTGCCCTGCATTTCAATATGAGACAGCTTACTTCTCTTAACAGCTATGCTAGGAAAGACTATTTGTTCTGAAGTATTTCAGTGGCGCTCCATTTTGCTGTTTGAATTCAGATCACTTGAGATTGCCTCAGACGTGCTGGCAAAGATGCTCGAGCAAACACAGCTCAGGAGGATATTACAAGACCAAAAGCAAGGAATCCTAGCACCAAAATCCAGCTATACACAAAATGTAAAATACCACAGAAATAAAAGCAGCAGCTGTTGCTATCAGGAGCTGAACATTTTCTGTAGTAATCAGCATGGTAGAGAAAACACTGAGCTGTTCCCCTATAGCTTCCCCCCCTCCCACCCCATATTCACTCCAGAAGCAGGAACAGAATGAATGAATACAATTACTATGGCAATTTCCTATTTTCTAACTATATAGAGGCCATTTGGAGATCCTGGTATCATAATAGTTGGTAATTGTTGAGTTCTTAATGGCTACTGTAAGGTTGGCCCAATAATGCTACAAAAATAAATAGGCAAAGAGCATAACTGTTTAGACATTCACTGCTATTATGAGTGGCCCTTATAAAAGGAATTAGTTTATGTAAGTCATATTTCACGAAGGCAAATGAAATATCAAATGTCATTATAATAATTATTTCTGCTTGATGTTTAATTACTCTACCTAATGAGCCGGCAGTGCTATAATGGACAGGTAAAGCTCTGCTGATACTGTCTTTCTCTTGTAATCTGGTTTCTAAAGGAGGACAGATGGTTTCAGTGTTTACAGCAGCACACAATGAATTAATGTCACACTTTCCGTGATTTCCAGAATGTGATTAGTTGTGGCTATTCTGCTTCTGCAAAGCACTGCTCACGTCACAGAAACATGAGCTGGGCTGTGACATGAGCCCAACATTTTCTTGTTCCTGCAAATACTCCTGTTGATGTCGATCATAGCACAAACAAACGATTACGAATGTGTGAGCAAGGTGACTATAGTGAGAGGTCTGCAAAAAAAAGGAACAGGCCATTAAAATCATAAGGAAACAGCATTTAAAACAAAATGCATGAATATGTGAAACCATGGTTTAAATTAAACAAAAGGCATTTCTTTGCGTTTGGATACTTTGAAGAGTAAAGGATAAATGGAAGTAGAGTGATGGATCTAGAAAAAGGTTTTGCCACCATCTACAAACCAGTAGGGAAAATAGCATATAACCCTTCTGGTCCTATATACCAAGTGTTAAAGGACTCATCCAAAATGATGAAGATTCGGGTTCAAGTCCTCCACTTTACTGGCTTAGAGCAGCAATTTGACTCAAATACTGTTTTGTATGAGAGTATCCCAGTCACTACTCTTGAAAGTCTTCTGCCACGGCTCTGTTCCTCTGACTGTTAGGCTTCCCAGCCTGGTGGCTAAGCACTCAGGGACAGAGGAGAGCACTTTGGTTCTATCTCTGTTCAAATAAAGAATATCTAACTCAGCTATTATCCTCCAGGCCAAAGTACCCAGTCATGGTCACAACGTCACACTAAGACATAAGCCAAGATAGATAATGAATTCCCTACTCCCCACCCTGATACCGTTATTAAAGGAGAGCTTGGATGATGTTAAACAGACCTATCTATTATGGCGTGGGACCTAGAACTATTATTAACTGTGTAAAATCCTCATTCCCAGCAGCTGAGAATGTGTACGAGCACCAAGAATAGCAAAAACTGATGCTGGGGGACTGCAGACATTGATTTGTTGTGATCCTGCTTTAAAAAGAAAGAGAAATGAAGCATGGGAGCTCTCGAGCAGGAGAACGTGAAGGTTAAGTGTCAGAGGAAGCAACAGCAGAAGTGAAGTATTCCTCAAGTTTTCTGTCCTAATACTGGGGGAAACAATAAGGTTAAGGCTCATTAATACACTGTATGAGCCTAGTGATATTTGCAAAATGCCACGTGTTTCAGCCCCATGTAAAGATGAAATATGGTAGGTATGTATGTCTGTCTGTCTGTCTGTCTTTCAAAACCCTGCCCCGAAGCCCACTGATCTGTGGAAGAACCACACTGCTGGCAAAAAGGGGGAAGATGCTCTCCCTATGCAACCAACTGCTTAAAAAAATAAAGAACCTCTATTGGATGCTATGCTATGCTGCCCAGTTACCCAGACCTAGCAGGAAACAACCTGTTTATGCAGAATTTCCCCTTGCAACTGGCTGGGATTTTAGCAATACAAGACTCTGATTTCAATACCATCAGAATTCTCCCAGGCTGCAGGTGGATCTAAGCTGCAGAAATAGACCCAGGTTTCATTTGAGTCTGAAGTAACGAAACTGCTGACAATTAAACTGAATTGTATGAATAAGCTCCTTAACAGAATGCACCGCTGGGCTTTCATCCAGCCTACTGCTGGCAGGAAAAGGGAAATCTATATGCGGACTGTCTGTCAATGTCCCGTAACCTGGGAGAAGGGGGCTTTATCACAGTCTATTAGAAACATGTAAGGATCCTGATCTGCCTGCCTTCCCAGGCAAACTTCGTTTTTCTTTGTCATGAAGTGTTGCATTAATAGTGCTTATCCTCAACAACCTGCTTTTCCCTTGCCACATTTTCTTGAAGGGAAATTTCTAGGTGGAATTATTGGTTTGGGCTCTACCTGCCCTAACAACAGACACGAGAAGTCTGAACAAAAAAGGCCCAGTGTTTTTCTGTCTGGAGCTATCCTTTCTGAAATATTGATGTTTTGATTCCTCTAGGGTGGCTTCTTTATTTGCTGTTTCTAATGCAACTGGTGTCTAACTGTATCTGCCTCTGCATAAGGATTGCAGGAAGCAAAGATGTTTTGGGGGCCCAGGGGTCAGTTGTTTTCTATTTCATTTCTCTTTGGTTTAATTTCAGTTTATTTTCCTTTATTCTATCACTTATGGAGATCTGAAGGCAACTACTCAGGTTGAATAAATTCCAATCGTGTTACCAATCACTGGATGTAGCCTTAGCATGGACTTCTGCTGCACTATAAACCAGCCTATTTTCGTGTTACGTAAAGTAGGCTGAAGGAAGGGACAGCTGACCAACATGGCAGTGTGAAGCTCAGAAGTTGTGTCCCTTGAGCCAACAGTTTCTGACTCCATGTTTTTTCCTATGCTCTGATTTTGTCACATTCTTACAATTACTAACAGGACAAGTCCAATCCCCCGAGCAAATGCTGCAGGACTGTGCAGGACTTTAGAAGCAGATTCTTGTGTTCATCAGTGATTTGGTTCTAACAAGCACTATCGTGGTGATAAATGTGCAAAAGATGTCTTTAATGCCTGTGAACTGTGGCAGAGCTGTACACCCTTCCATCCCAAGAAAGCATCTCAGAGCCCTTACCCTAGAAGATAGAGATCCTGATTAGAAAATGGGATAAAGGAGTGTCCAGGGAAGAGTCTGTGGAACCAGGAGACTGCTTGGATACTGTGGGCTCTATAGAAAGAATTAAACACTCCAGAGAGAAGAGATGAGGGAAAACATTCCAAAGCAAACCAAAAAATCACAAAGTTGAAAATTGAAGCCTTTTAACCCAGGACACAGAATGGTCACTGACAAAGCACACAGAACTGCAAACCAGGTAAAGGAACCACTGCTGCAGCAAGGTATGAAGCATATAGACACTTATAACTAATTTGTTTCCTTTAGATGAGTGTAGTAAGGAGCAGAATATAAGTAGCTGGGGACAGTTTACAACCATGTTACAGCATTGGCACAGGTAACAGGGTCTAGAGGCAAATAGACCCACCAACCTTTCAGTGGAGCAAAACAACCGTGTTACAAGATACAGGAGCAGAAGCCAAAACAACAACAAACTATAACAGCTGTCAGAGCCCCCATACCTGAAAAGCAAGTTGGCTCATTCCTGGTATGGGAACCCAGAACCATGTGTTCAGAAGTCATGTTTCTCATCTCAAGTTTATCTCCATCACTGTGCAGCTTTCCTAGGGTGGGTTTATCTTCCCTTTGCTTTGCATTTGTGTGATTTATATGATATTTTAGTAAGCTTTCAGCTTTATTTAAATGTGTTTGAGAACAAATCTAAAAAACCTAAATTGATTAATGAGGATTTATGGCATTTTAATTATGGAGTGTGGTTTTGAATGATTTAAAGGCTGATAAGAGCTTGAAGCAACCAAAGATTCTGCAAGGAAATGAGAAACATGACATTTTAAAAAGGAAACCAATTTTCCCCAACTTAAACTGTTGCTCATATAAACCAAGTGATAAATATATTCTCTGACTGTAATGCTACAGAGGACTGCTTACGAAAATATGATTAGCAGTGCAATTTTCTTAAGTTTCAGCTTCTTTCTTTTCTTTGCTGGTGTTAATGCAGGGAAAATCAACATCCTTCCTCCTCAGCCACCCATCTTCCTCAGTGAAAATAAACCAACAAATCAATCTGCTGGATAGCTCGGGGATGTCCTGATAAAACTCTGCTGCACAAATTGAACTCAGGACAGCAGTGAGGTATAGAACTAAATGTATCTATATAAAGGGTAAGGAAACTTGAACATGGCTATGATCCCAAGATTACGCCTCAACTAGTGCCGCTGTTTGGCTTGCATCAACATCCACAGTTCCTAACAGAAACAAAGGCCAAGAGATGTTACAACACAATCTAGCTCGTCTGCTCCAAAGACCACCCCTCCATCATGTGGCTGTCAGAGGGGCATCAAATGGGGCAAACATGTTTAAGACACAAAAAGCTTACTTTTGAATAACTTCTGGGTGGTCATGCACATCATCAACAGAAGGAGCAATAGAAGGACCACCACTGAAGTTTATCTTGAGCTGCAGAAGATAGCAGACAACTTAGCTACCCATGAATACATTAGTTTGTACTGGGACTATGTGGGATTTGTGGAGTACCTGATGACTTTGTAACACTTCTATACAACAGTGATCTCCTCCGAAAGCTTTGTAGTTTTGTTGTTAGAAAACACTCAAATTAGCACTGTTAAATTCCAAGTGAATAATAGAAAAATAATCTGGCTTACCCCATCTAGATATCAGAGATGTGGGAAATCTGGGTTTATTCTTGTGCAAATAAAGGGGAAAGAATGCATTCGTTGGCATTCTTCTTGAACAAATAGTGTGTATAGCACTTCACAAAGGCTCTAGATACAAGTAAGATTATTTTACTAATTGGTAATAATGGGGAGGAAAATGCAAGAGAAGTACTTGCTTGTGTGTGGTAAGATGCCATTTTGTGTAAAGTATTAGTTTCTTGGTGTCTGGCAGTCATTTATTACAGAACTACCTTCTTCTGAGTGCTATTTCCAACAGAACATGACAGCCAGTGGCATATATAAAGTGATACAAAACTGGAACTTTGGAAACTCTTTTGGCAGCGTCTCCATTAAGACTCATTAAACTCAGTCCCTGCATGTGGAAGAAAAACAGCAGACCTGACTCTCCTGCAGCAGAGTGCATTGTCTCCTTGACTTTGTGTCTCCTCACAGCATCAGCTGGTGCTGAGAGCAACAAGAGACCCAAAATATAGCACAGGAAGATCCTTTTAAGTCTTTTTGGAGGTTTATTTTAACATTTCCCTTTGCCATTGCTTTTCTTTCATAGCACAGTCCTGGAGAAACAACAGTATAACTTCCCTCATGCTTAGTTTCTAATGTGTATTCAATCTCTCTGCATTCAAATGGTAATAGATTGTTAAAGGTATACCTTCATCACCAGGTGCCTGGTATATATAATACCTCTTCATTACACTGGTGAGTGAACTGCATCTGATTTTTTTTGCTATTAATCTCTTTAGCTTTTCAGAAGTGGTGGCACACGTCGTCATTTTAAGCTCCCAGCTGATGATTCATTCTATTACTCCCAAGCTCGTGCAGAGCAAGGCAAGAGGTTGTCTACCTCTACAGCTTTGCTGGATAAAACACCATGTTATACCAGAGTTTTGTGAGGAGGAAGCTATTGCCAAGGATGAAGCTTCATTAAGACACAAAGGTGGCAGCTGAAATGGAGCCAATGGTAAGCCCCTCTGCCTGCACTCATCTACCCTGTAGCATCCCAGCACACAGGTATTGAAACTACAGTGTAAATAAGTTGGATTTCATCTCTAATGTGTGATGTGTTACAGCTCTCTGACTTGTCATGTGAATACAGGAAGCCCTAGGAAAACTGCTGAGGATGTACCTGCAGCTCATCTGGACCAAGGCAGCCCAGAAAGGGATTGATGCAATGGAGCTTTATCAGCTTGGCTACCCCATGGCCAACATCTTTTGTCCAGCTCCTTCTAGAAGTCACACACAGTTTACCACTACATACTGCTGAGCTACTCTTATTGCTCAGTGAACCTATACACATGGAGGGATGAAGCATCAGTCTTGTGCTTGCCAAACTGCTCTGGTATGACCCTGACACTAAAGTATTTTACAGCTTTTTCCACACCCAGGCACTCCTTAAAAAGAACTTCCCAAGATAAAAATGGAGAATGAAAATTAGTAAAGGTGATAACCACATTACTGGGGACTGTAACTTAGAAAAGGTTCTCAGAAACAGGGGAGTTGAGCATGACACACTGAAGGAATCTATGCTCATTTAAACAGAAGCCATTATAAATGTGAGGCTGCATACAGTTGATGTATTTCAAGTGTTTTAGACCATGAGAGATTATTGAGTACTGCTGTGTAGAGAAAATTAAAGAAAATATCCCAAATGGAAGACAGGAGCAGCAGAAAAGTTCCAGCAGAGCTGAGATGATCTGACGATATGGAAGACAACTAGAAGGGATTTATGTGGTGCTTTGTGAGTGTAGCAATGCTGTAAATGGAAGGGAAGACAGAGTAGACACATGTCTGACAGGAGCAGGTCCTTGCAGACTCAAAGTATAAGTTACTTTGAAGTCCTGATCCAGACTTGCTGATTGCTAAAATACACAGCATTAAGAGGAAACAGGGGACTTGAATGTTTAAAGCTTTAAAGTCTAGAGACAGAACAGAAAGACACTCAAAACTTACTGTTGAAAGAGCTTTGGTGTGTTGTTGAATGGTTGTAATTACTTGGATTTTGAGTTTAATCATTTTTGTTTGTTAAGCTAACTTCTGGCTGGGAATAGGAAGATACACTGTAGGGCTTCGTCCTTGAAGAGGTTCAGTTTCCAAGATAGAAGTACAGAGAGTCTTCCAAAGACCAATTTCATTTAGGCACAGACAATTCAAACTGCATGACAGGATAAAAAGTCTCTTTCAACCACTTTTGGCCCTGGTGGTAGGTGAATACTATATAATTAGCATCAAGTTGGCAACTCTCCTTAGAACGTTTAACAAGAGAAGAACACTCCCTCCCCTGTGATCTCTTTTCCTAGCCAAAGCCTGTGCTGCCCATCCTGGTTCCCCAGGTTGCTGGGGAAGTAGTTCTGCTTCCTACATCCTTATGTCCTTCCTGGCCGGACCATGAGCGTGTTGTCTTCTCTGTCATATGCAGCCTACATTGGAATAGGTAACTTCTGCTTGGCCAGGCAGCGATACACAACAGATCTCTCTATAAAGCTGTGCATTATGCAGCTGCCTGCGAGCATTCACTGACGGTTCTTGGGCAGCAACAGGCTCTGCCAGATGACAATCATCCATTGCTTTGTGCGTGTCTTCAGGGAAGAACTGAGACAAACACGATCTTGAGTATTTTGGTAAAGAAACCACATGATAAACAAAATCTCTGAGGCTGCATGTAACACAATCTGGCAGCAGCAGCTCTGTACACCAGACTCCAAACTTCATCTGGAGGAGCCTGCATTCGGAAAACAGATCTGGGGAGAGATCCTATACACTGGAGCATCCTCAAAATCCAGGATAAAGAGTGAAGTTATCAGGAAAACAATCTGGTTTGCTTTCTTCAAGCCTGGGCATAATGTAAGATATCTACAGTATCACAGCACTTCCAGCCAGCAGGAAAAGGAGTGAACAGAAAAATCAATTCCCTAATCTTTGTATGGTGAAATAAATACATCTTTTTAAATAGATTTTCCCAATAACACTGCAGCTGGTGTATACTTTTTGTAGTGCTCCAGTCACAAATCATTTCCAAAGGGAAAATGATAACGTGACAAACTGGATTTCTGGTATTGGAATGTATCTGGCTGGGAGAAATGGGTAAATCAATGAACTAACAAAACTCCTGTGTGTGAATAGCCAGAAATTGTGCTGGTTCTTGCAGTAGTCCAGTCACCATGGCAGTTTCCAGTCTGCAGTATGGGAGGTGAGGGGTGGGAAGGGTTATGTTTGTATAGAAGTTACCGCAGCATACACTGGGATGTGGATTTACAGCGTGCTGCCTTCTCCATAGTAACTTAAGAGTCTGCCTGCATGCAGGCTTTAATCCCACAGTTTTGTCTAAGGTAATCTCAGTCGTCTTACTCAACAGTATAAAAAAAGGGGTGAGCTACATTGCATTTACCAGGAGGTTACAAGCAGGTGGAAGGGCACTTACAGCAGGGTAGCTAACAAATGGCAGGTCTGCATCCTTGCTCATGCACAGTGACACTTCCAGGTGCTCAGCCTCCCTGGAAAAGAACAAAACCTTTTCCCTAGGTATATTGCTAATCACAGTAACTGGAAGATACCATCATGAATGCTGAACCAGCAAAAGCCCTGAGCTGGTCATGTGAACATCCCCTAATGTTCAATTAAGATAAGGCTTAGCATATTGTTCAGTTGGCAGTGGACTTTCTTTTGCTGGATTGAAGCTTTTGAGATCAATAGGAACAAAAAGTATTAATATAGCATATCATTTCAGTTACACTGGAGCCCTATTAAACATCTGCTCTTCACTCAGCCCTTGTGCTTAATTGTTGTCCTTCCAGGCTCATCATTTCTTGAAATCCTTTTCTCCTCTTTTATTTCTCCATAACATTGTTGACTGAAAGAGTCTGTCTGACACTTATCACATAAGATTGTTGTGCCAGTTAGCAGTGAGGTGGCTATAGCACATGGACACGGAGGTAGGCTTTGTATAGGGCTGGCTGCTGCGGGATGAGGCCCATGGCCCTGTAAAGAAGAGTAGATGATTGAGCCATGGGCTGAAATGGGCAAGGCTTTGAGACAAACACCACTAAGGGCTGGGGTGGGGCTTCATCAGATACACAGAAACTTCCCATGAATTTTGGTTTTACTTTGGAAAAATCATAGAACAGCTTGGGTTGGAAGGACCTTAAATCTCACCCAGCTCCAACCCCTGCCATGGGCAGGACCCCTTCCACTGGAGCAGCTTGCTCCAAGCCCCTGTGTCCAACCTGGCCTTGAGCACTGCCAGGGATGGGGCAGCCACAGCTTCTCTGGGCACCCTGTGCCAGAACCTCAGCACACTCACAGGGAACAGCTTCTGCCTTATCTCCAGCCTAAATCTCACCTGTTTAAGTTTGAATCCATGACTGTAACAAAAATAACCCAAAAGCAGGGTAAACCAATCTGGAAATATTCAGTTAGCAAATTGCAGTGCCAAGTTTAGCGCTTTTTTTAACATACACTCAAATCAACGTTTAATCTCCAGATTTATTTCAATTCTATTTTAAAATATGAAGGAAAACTTGGGATTTATATGAATCTTTTGGCCTAAAGGGATGGCTTTTTCTCTACACTCACTCGCTGGAAACATTGGCACACCTTTAATAACAATTTCACCTGGGGGTGATTATTCTTTTCCTCTTTGCAAACGTGGCCAAGAAATCAGCTGTCTACACAGTGTTTGCTTCTTCCAAGGTCTCAGAGCATCTGAAGGCACTGTCTGCTGACAGGTACCACGGTGCCCTGGGTCTCGAAGAGCACCCGAGAAGGAGAGGACAATGTTTCCCTGCTGCCCTCCTGTGGCCATGCTATCACCAGTCGATCGCTCTGGTGCTTCCCTAAAAATCCCTCCGCTTTTACATGGAGATGGTTTGCGCTTGACTCTCCACCCGGATTGCTCAAATGTAACTGCATTTACCAAGACAATCGGTGCTTTTGTGTGAAGGGAGCACGGATCCGTTTCTAGATCATAAATTTTAATCTGAAATCTCCCAGGTACCCAAGGATTAATATTTAATGGCTGCTCTATAATGTAATTTCCACAGGCCAATCTTTCATCTTCAAAACTTTATCATCATATACCTACAAGAGTTAGACTTCAATATGATAACAATACCTTATGAACACAGTGATTCCTGAATTCCCCAGCTGCCTCCTACAGGCAATGGTGGTGTTCCTGTGAGTCTTAAAAAATGAGCTTACACTTTCAATTGTCTATTATCTATTCAACTTACAGTCAGTGCTTTTGAGCTTCCAGTGTGAAAGGCTAAGAAGAGCTAGATCAGTGCCAAGACAAGATGACGAGGAATACCTTTGCAATTGAGGTCACCATTGCTAGATTAAAAGACTGAGATTTAATTCCATCTGTTAGGGGTCTTGGGACTCCATGTCTAACACAGGAGAAGGCTTGGCACTGGTCCTTATAATAAGAACTTTGGAAAGAGCTTCAAAAAACATATCACCCTTCCCACTGGTTAATCAATTTCTATTTATTATAAGTTTTTTAAATGACAGCCAAATACTCGATATGCTCAATGTCTAAGACCAACATACAACAGGCAATGGCAAGTGTCCAAGGCCTGGAGTTTTCTCCATGCTTTACAGCTGCTGTAATCTGTATTTCCCTACGAAACACAGTTTGCTTTTTCTCCTTCCTGCCTTTACCAGTGAAGGAAGGGAGACCATGACTGCTCCAGGCTGCCTTGCCATTACCCGTGGACCTCTTGAGAAGCACAGGCGGGAATGAGCCAGCTCCA
The DNA here is from genome assembly GCA_002631895.1 of Agapornis roseicollis. Lineage (NCBI taxonomy): Eukaryota > Metazoa > Chordata > Aves > Psittaciformes > Psittacidae > Agapornis > Agapornis roseicollis. The sequence goes on along the minus strand of NDXB01021676.1, from coordinate 165,095 downwards.
GATGTTGGGTAGTTGGTCTCCCCTACAGACAGGCAGCAAGAACTGTTCTCAGTAATGGTGATGGCTCTAGGGACTGAGAACGCTCCATCTACAGCTCCCTTCCTGGTCTCTTGACACGATGCAAGTTAGAATCTTGCACCACAAAGCATGAAAAGCTGCCTAAAGGACAAGGTCCCAGTCGCAAATCCAGTTTGGGGTCAGCTCCTGTTTCCTACCTGAAAGTTTGTTCAGTTTCTTACCAGCAGTTACTCCTACCTTGCTAGAAAGCAAACCCATTACTCACCTTGTGATGAGACATTCCAGGCATCCAAAAATTCTCAAACCCCCCACGTTGTTTAGATTTACAGTAGGAAGGTTTCCATCAGTGTTGACTGAACAAACTCTGTAGATAGTGAGTGTTAGTACTGAGGGTTCACTTCTAATCTAGCCTAAGATCAGGAACAAAAGCAGCTAGTAGAGGATGCATTTTCTCGTACTCTAATTTGTAGTCTCACATCTGCTGCAGTCATCTGAAAAAGTAAACCCCAGCAGAGTCAAGGGTCAGGTCATGGGGCCGGTATTAACTCACCTGCCTTGAGTACACCTAAACAGTGTGTATCCATATGAGCATTTTTGTCACTGTGATCTATTAAGTCCACAAAAACATACGTATCTTAACTTATGCCTTCTGGGAAGGCTTTTCTTAGGATGTTATTTGAGCAGGTATGTACCGGTAATCCTCAGGCTTGTCTGGAGATGAAGAACATAAGCCTGGGTGGGACAGATCCATGCCCACACCAGGAGCTGAGCTTTGCAGCTTATTCTGATTTTCAGTCCAAGCCTCACTGGACTTTGGCAATGGATGTTGGTCTCTCCCCAACCTGCTCCACTGGCTCTCATGGAAACCTGCACTATTTAAGCTTAGCCAAAGTTAGAGCCTGAGGATGCAAGTGCCTGGCTTCTATACAGGTCAGAGTGGAACAGAGGCATCTGCCAGTTTTACCCAGCTCAGACCAGTGACAGATGGGAAGATCCCTGATGCTTCATTCCCGAGTGTTATCTGCAATGCACAGTCTTTCCAGTACAGTAGCATTAAACAGCTGCTTCCCTTGTGTGTTATCAAGGTTGTTTGAACAAAGAAAACCGTATCTAAGTTAAGCACACAATAGTGCTTCCAAAGCAGGAGACTGATGCTCACCTCTGCCCAGAAAGCCAATAGCAACCTTGCTCTTAAAGCTATTGTGATGACAAAGATGAGTTACATTTATTTAAATTACAGTTCTGCTTCCTAGTTAATTGCCATGCAGGAGCATTGTGTTGGCTAATGGGTCATTACACAAAGGTAGCATATCTTAAATGGAATCCCAGCTGCAAGTACCAGCAGTGATCCTCCAGGATCAGAAGTTACATACAAAAGACTCCTTTCTTTAACAGCCATGCTCACTAGCTCCTTAATTCTCAGATAGCTCCAAGCTTGGAGAAGCAAGAAGGCATTACCAAAACCACAGTCTCTACTTACTGCCAGAGCATTACATCCACCAGTCACTTCCCTTGCTGAGGAGGGACCATAGGAACAGCAAAAGCATGTGCTGTGCTCCCCAGACTGCCTTTGAACTATGAAATGTCAGTTGTCAAGTCACCTCTTTTTTCATATCCAAGGTTTGATTGTTTCACTGCAGATGCAGAAACTTATTCTAGCTCTTGGAGCATGCCAAGGGCTTTTGGAGAGGCAAAGGGAAGTAAGGAACAGGAACCGCATATCCCTCCATGAGAGCTGATCCTTCACAAGGAGCAGGTGAGGTTATAGAATAAAGAAACTCCTCTCGATGCGCACCTGAATTAATTCTGTAAGAACTAATTGTGCCCCAGAGTCAACAGCACTCTGAAGGAGCGCAGCTGGGGCCAGGCATTCATTCACCTAGCCATGTCCCCTTTGTTTTCTGCTGAAGTCTTTGGGTTGTTTTTCTGTACTGCCTCTGTCTGATGTGTTGGTTTTTTCCTGTGTGCGTAATATTCTTTTCATCCCCCCCAGATTGAATTTTCTGACTTGTTGGCTTTATCGCTTCGAATTTTCATAGAGTATTTGGGTGTGCTGCTGACAAAATAATAATTCATATTGTATCAGTCGGTATCACTCCATTGTCTTAATCTTTCATAATGGTTTTTCTGCAGCTTCCAATTTTCCCCAGAATAAAACAAATTACTTAGCAAGTGGAATATCTTTTTGTCATAATAATTTAATATTAAAATGTCAATAAGATTTGGTACACACAGCAGAGGGCAAAGAGGTACAGAGACAGAGTAGAAATGAAGTAAACTTAATAAAGTGAGTGAGAAGGTACAATAGGGATTGAGTCTGGCTCCTACACTTGATATGAAAGAACCTTTTTATCCTGCAGTGCAGTACAAGCATTGTGTAAGCAATAATATGATTGCAGGAGCACTTATGCCTGCTGCCTGCCCACTTATGCTTAGTTCAAGTCCAGTACCAGCATCCACCCCTGGGGCTGTGTATTCTCACCAGGGAAGAGATCAGGGAGCTGACAGTACATGGTACATCATGGCAAGTAGTGGAGAAGGAGGGGATGGCCAGTAACTGGTGATGGACCCTGGCTTCTGCCCAGCACCATCAGAGGGGGCTCTTATAAAGCAGTTGCACAGTTTTTGTGGCTTGTAGGTAGATGAAAGCACCAGCCTGTGATTCAGCATCCTGGGTCAGGATCCGTGCTGGGGAGTCCGATCATGGCATGCATTAGATCAGAGCTGAGCATTACAGCTGATCATTAGAACTGAGCACTCAGTTTCATTTTGATGCAATCCTGGAAGGGTAAATTCTCCTTCTGATTCAAACTTACCACTTGCACTGCCAGGTGAATGCCAAATACCGTAGATTTCTCTGGAATATAGCAAGCTTCCTAAAATTGTCTGGAAGGCTCAGGAGCTGATCCATCCTTTCCCTCAGTATGAGGTGGACAAGGTTTGGGAACAGTCTTGCTCTTCCTTGGGCAAATCCACATACCTCTCTAAAAAGAAGGGGCAGAATAGCAATCACAAACCCAGAATAATTCAGGTTGGAAGAGCAATAGGGATCATCTATTCCAACCCACAGCTCAGAGCCGGGTTAACTTTTAAGTAGCATAAAATCAAAAAGGAAGCAAATTTGCATGAGCTTCAGGAGCTTATTATCTGTCTCTGTTATGTCTTAGACTATAGGAAAGCCATTCCTATAGCTAACCACCCTTTTCTCTCCTGCAGCCATAGAAATGGGTGTTACATTTAGCAGCTGACTCTTTCCACACAAATATATCACTATTTGAAGTCCCCATTTTCAGCACTTAATGTCTATTTCTGTAAAAATGGGACATAGGTCTGGCTTTGAATGTTCAGTCTTTTCATAGTCCTTGGGAGGGAACAAAGAGGAGAGCTAAAGAAACCAAAAGGCTACGCTTGCCTGGTTTCTCCCTTTTCACAAAGGAATATTCTATGCCGTAGTTATTGCCCTGCATAGCAAGTGGGTAACACTTTCATGCTATTTCAATCAAAGGCTAACCAGGAGTTAGCTCAAGTATGTCTTGCTCTCTCCAACAGGTTTTCACAAACCAACACAAGGGTGCCTGGGCAACACAGGAGGGCAATGGGACGCCAGGGAGCTGCAGAATGTTCCCACCAGCTCAGAGCATCCGAAAGTTGGGGGGGTCATCTTGTGCTCACAGTTTTTACAAGGATCAATAAGAAGGTTCTTCATCCAACCTGGGAGGCTCCTGCTTATTAACTGCTGCCCTTCTGTGTGTAAAAATAAGATTGGTAAACAGCAAAGTCCTTCTCACAGTCACAGTATTGAATGTCAGGATGACTTAACTGTTAGGAGCTATGCACAGAGCTGCTGGAAAAGGAGGAGTTTTTGAAGCCTTGTGCCAGTGGAAGGCTGTTTTCTGCTGTGCAGTTTCTTTCCCAGTTCTCAGTCTGTACCAGTTTAAAACCACTCAGCACTTTCCTTGAGAGCTCATTCAACAGGGCTAATTGCTCCGATAATAGGAAACTGATGCTGATGTTCAGCCAATATTTTCCCATCCTCCCTAGTGAGCACTTTCTGGCTGCCACCAGGAATCCCTGCCTCTTTTTCTATCTACATGTTAATGCATCTATCTACATCTTAAATACTTGTGGATGTTCACTGCATTTCTGCCTCCCCCAGTCAAATTTTAGCTCAGCAGAACTGCCACAATATAGCTTTTATTTATCAGACAACTCTCTGTCACTCCTTCTAAATCACTTTTCATTTGTTAGCTTCTTTCTGGTGTTAAAATGGTCATAACTGAATGCAATTTTCAACATGTGCCCAGCTGCTGTTTTATAGACTATATTCACAGCCTTTCTCCCTGGCTATGTCTCTGCCCATTCAGACCCAACAGTGTGATAGACTCACTTGCAGGCATGCTGCACTGCCAAAACCACATTCTAAAATATAAACTATTTGGGTCCTTCCATCATGCCTCTTCCTGCTGTGTGTACCCCACCTACTAATGCCAGTGAATGTCACCTACCAATCCGTCCATCCATTCATTTCATCTAATTGTATCTTGCCTCATTTCTTTCCTTCCTTGGTCCATCAGTGTTTTTTCCAGTATGGTTTTCTCATTGTTTGCTCTGCCTCGCAATTTAGGCATCACCTGGGAATTTAATTAATGTGCTTTTTACCTGCTTTTCCAGGTCATTAATAGTGCTTTTGAGCACAGCTGGATGTAATAAAAGTCCCTGAGGTAATCCTAGTACAGCTTCCCTAACTAGACATTGCACACTGATGCCTGTTGTGCACAGCTTTCTAGATGCTTCCCAACCCATGAGAAATGGCTTAGCCCCAAGGCAACTAAAGTGAGGTGGTTTTCAAGGGAGGTTTTGTGGGCAATTAAAAGTATTAACCAGAGTACATATAGATACAGATATAGATGACATAGATATTAGAGATATTTAGATAAATAGATATATAGATGGCACAGATATTTTAGATATATAGATATAGACAAAGATATATAGATATGTATCACAAAGTGACTCCATCCTGCAAAGGTTTAATGTTCCTGCATTTTCACATTTAATAGAACTAGCCCAGCAGGTTTCCTTTTAGTAAGAAACAACACCCACTCCCCTTTCTATATCCCTCCTCTTCCCTGAGATTTACACAGGGTTTGCTTACCTATTGTGCATCAGTAACCTTAACGTTAGCTTCCTACTGGGGATTTTCCAGATTTCTCATTCCATTCTGCCAGGTTCTGTCTGGGACGAACAGCACTTTAGCTGAAGGACAGTGATGGGTTTGTCCTTCAGGGACACCACCAGCCTCTAGTACCTGTGATCGCACTGTGTGCTAAACATGCACCCATAGTCCCTCATGCATCCAGACCAGCCTCCTCCCAGGCAGATTTGGTTCAGGCATGTGTCTGTGTTCACTAAAACTCACCACGGAATGAGCCTGACATCCCAGTGGCCAACAGATTGCTGATTAGCAAACTGCAAAAGTTACCTATGCAGAACTATGTCTAAAACCACTCAGTTGTACACACTGCGTTATGAAGCACTGCTGCTTTTCAAAGGATTGCCCTATATGTGAAGAAAAGCCCTTTAGTTCCTTACTCCTTCTGCAAAGGACTGAGGAAAATTCCACTCAGAAATTATTTGTAGGATTATTTATCAAAATCATTTCAAAATATGGAGGGGGCTTGAAATATCTTCAAAGCTCCATAGAGCAAGATAGTTAAATCAAGTATAAATTATGCATTATTATCTACCTATCACACAGAGCAGTGTTGCATCCTACAGGGTACTGCATGCTCATTGGTGAACCAAGAACTTCATAGAGACAGAGATATCACCAATTTATAGCAAAACCTAATGAAGCAGTATGTGCAAAGCACTTGGGACCTTCAATTAAAAGTATTATGATATTATAACACTTAGGGGCATAAAAGCTAGTCAGATAACCAGTTGCAGAACAATTAAATCCAAGTATGTGTCCACACAGAAACAACAGAAGTGGGTAATTACACATTGCTGACAGGAAGAACGTGAGCAAGAGATGCTGCACCAGTGCCTCTACTCTGTGGCAGTCCCAAAAGGCATTCAGAAAACATTTCAAGGGGATCAAAGCTGCCTCACGGGCACTATACAAATTCGCTATCATAAACACTGAATAATACATTACAGTAATCTGATTGCTATTGACTGTTACAGTTGCATGTGTGACCTTGGGCATACATTAATCAAAGGGAGCCGTTCATATTTCCATCCTGTATCCGGCAGCGATGTGCAAAACCCATCTCAAATCTCTGCTTGTCCCTGTATCTCTTTCAGTTCTATCTGATGTCACTTGGAAATGCAGACTGGTATGTGGAGGGAAATGGCTTTTTCTATCCTCCCCTCTTTGTTTGAATACACACACATGCTCCAATATAGAATAATAAAAGCAGGTACCTTTTTGTCCACCCAGTGCTCTCTGAACCCAATTTAGCAAGTGTTGCAATCTCAAAGAGCATTCGAACTTTAAGGTAATTGGTTTCTCAGCAGAAACTATAACTAATCCAAGGCTCCATTTGGAATTTCACCAAATGTGCTTATTATTTAGCCTAAGAAACAAGACATTGTCAAAATAAAAGATCCCATTGCTTTCATCTACCTAGCACAATGCAGTGTGTATAATGTGCTGCTCGCACAAGGTGCATCAAGGCTTAGACTGGAGAAACCAATCTCTCATCAGTTCCTTTTCCTTTTCTCATTAACAGAAGACAGTGAATACAAGAAAGAGCTGACAATGTGTTGAAAGCAAATTGAATAAGCATTGCTTTGCCTGCAGTGATTCTCTCATCCTTCCCCCAAGGCTCTCAGATGATACTTAGTGCATGATAGTGCAAAAATCTCAGGCACATGCTGACTGGCACACTGCCTCCTGCCCCAGGGTGGTCTTTGAGTAAGGAGAGCCTTCCCCCAGGGTGTGTGTTTAATCCCAAGTGAAGGGCTCTCTCAAAGCTTGGTGTAAAAGGTATAAAACCAGACTGGGTTTGATATGGTTTCAGAGCACCAGCATGCAAATACATTTTCCTAACAACTTTATTCCATCACCTGAGAGCTAAGTACGATAGTCAATAATTCAAGGTAAAGGACTAAAAAAGGCTGAGGTTATTCCCCAAGCAAGTATTGTAAATTCCAACCATTTGTAATTCAGATGAAATTTAAACAAGTTATAGTAATACTAATGCTATAGGAGTGATTTGCTCTACACCCACAGGTACCTGCTTTCTAAATGTTTGATTTAAAAACAAATAAAAGTTTTAAAAGTCTTGCAATGCTTTTACTCCGAGCTCTCTCTCTGCTTTTTCAGAGTGTCGAGGAGGTGCTGAAGAATACCTGGGCCTGAAGGAGGCTTAGAGAGGAGCAGGCTGTATACTCACTGCTGACAGACAAGCAGTCCTCCCTCCTGGCGATGTGAAAGCACAGAACTTAATTAAGAAGGCCCATTTTGTCTACAAAGCCTTTTATGGTCCGTGGCCTTTGCTCAGATACACTTACTTTTTCCATCAGTCACATCAGGAGCTGCAGGTTGCTGCAGAGTGTTGCCTGGGGACCCCCTGGAAGCTTTCTCCTTTATAAATCTTTCAAACCAGTTCTATTACCTGGAGTAGACTCCCACAGCCTGCTCCCTGTAGACCTTCCTCAGCCCTACGTGCATATGCTATGATGAAGAAAAATAGCGCATGTAGACCACTCTTCCTCCTCTTTTCATTAAGCAGCAGCTCTTCAGCTCGTAACAGAGTTTCAGGATAAATTTATGAATGTTTTAGAAGTGATCTTAGAAAGATGGATCAAATTTTGTAAGGAGAATCTCAAGGCCTTATTAATCCCTTGGACACAGCTTCACTGGGATGGGCTGCCCAAGGAAGTTGTGAGTGCTCCATCCCTGGCAGTGTTCAAGGCCAGGTTGGATGAAGCCTTGCATGGCATGGTTTAGTGTGGGGTGTCCCTGCTTATGGCAGGGGGGTTGGAACTGGATGATCTGAAGGTCCTTTCCAACCCAAACTATTCTATGATTCTATGAGTGGCCAGTGAAGCTGGAGAAGAAATGTTACATGTTGGACTCCCTTGGAAATGAGAAGTGATTGCAGAGTTTTGATGTCTTTGTGGGCTCTCATCTCAATACAAAATGGTCATGCATTGAAAATCATGCTGCAAAAGGATTTGTCTTGTCCCTACTAACTTCTCTCCTCACATCCCACAAGAAAACTTTATTCATCCCCACATGGAAGTCCAAAAGGGAGAATTGCTGGATGTAGCAAATAAGGATGTTTCAAGGGGAACAACTAACTCTAGGAGAGAGATCTGGGAATTCATTCCCCTGAACTCCAAGTTCAATTTAAAAGCTGGACTGCAATCTGCAGTGCCTGGCTATTTTGTCCCGCTATGAGCCATACAGCTGATCTTAAAAACTGCTCTCCCTTCTCAGTAGGAAAGGCTGGAGTTAAGCAACCTCAATCTCACTTACACAAGTTTAAAGCCAGCATAACTTCTGCCTCTTGTGAGTGTTACTTCTGATTTATACTCATGACGCCAAGAAGAAAATCAGATCAAGGGAATATAAATCAAACAGAGATCAATACTGAGCATCAAGGTACTAATTCTATCTCCTGAAACAACCCTTACAAGCTGCACGAGGCTGGGAGACAATTCCCTTGGGGCAGGCACAGCAGATTTATCTTGAGCTCTGGTCCTGGTGCAGGGGAGATGTTGGAGGTGGAAGGGGATGGGTCTGCACTGAATGCTATTAAGAATCTGTGTCTGTCTGGGCTGTCAAGCAGTCTGTAAGCAGCTTTGGGAGGTTGTCATAAATCAGTGCACCCTTGCACTGGGGACTGGTGATGAGAGCCAACTTGGTTTAAAATCATATTTCACTGCTTTGCTTTCAGGAACCACTACAGAACCTCAGCATCATGCTTCTTCTTATAGAAGGTCCACAGGATAAGAAATAGGAGGTGGCTGAGAGCTCTTCCCCAAAACCAAACTCTCCCAAATGGCATAGCAATGTCTTCTTCATCTTCCTCCAGTGACACAACAACAGTAAAGCTGGTGTTTAAAGTGTGCTGAAATGTTTCATGACTTGAGCAAACGTGCACTGGCTGGAAAAAGGCTGCTCTGTTGGTCCATGGGAGGACACAGTGCAGTGGTTCAGTGCTCTGTAAGCAGCCCACAAAGTGCCAGGCAGATGCTCACGAGCCAACAGCTCGTCTGCTGGAGTCTTAATTTGGTTTTAGGAGACATAGTAAAAAGAATGAGGCGCTTTGGCTGCTTTATGCCAGCTCTGGTAAATGTGACTCTATAGATTATAGAAGTCTGAAATCAAAAGGCTCAGAAGTGGAGGAGTGGGAGAGGCAGAGAAAATGGGCAAGTATTTTGTACATTCGAAAATCTTACACCTTATTGATCAAAGCACAAATTGTGCAGTGCCTTACTTTGTAGAGATTGGCAGAGAAGTGAGCTGGAAAGGGGAGATCTGTTTGGGGGTGTAGGGGGCTGGTCGGGAAAGATTGATGGCATATTAAATTGCAAGAGCTGATAGCATAATTAAGTAATAAAACTCTCCAAGCAGTAATTACAGGACATGTCAAGCAGGGTTATAAGGCAGGAGGTCAGAGGGGAAGTGACTGACCATCTGAGAAGTGTAACAATCCCCAGCCCAGCTGGAAATGCCCAGCCCAGGCTGCTGTTGCTTCACTGCAATATCATTTAATACATGGCAGAGTAGGACCAGCTTTCTGTTCCAACCCTGAGCTGATGGCAGCGCCTCCCATCAGTCTCCACCACCCATGAAGAAGTGTCAGGGGAGCTGCCCAGGGCCCTCATTATGAGGCTGAACATGCGGCTCCTTGCTTTGTGCCTGCGAAGGCCGGACTTCCCCTGACTTTGCCTCTTTGGAGCTGGGCTGTGGTACCCAATGCAATGATGTCTCACCTGTCCCAGCGCTAGCTGAAGCCAGCACATGCTGAGCTGCTTGATTTTGCTCCAGACAGAACCAGGAGCAGTCAGCTGAAGATTCGTTTCTGAAAGCTGTTCCTCACTGTCTTGTTGCAATTCAGTCTCCTAGCAAAGGTGTGGTGTCTTGTTTGAATGGATCTAAGATATCTACTGAAACATGCAGGGGATAATTCCTATTGCTGTAGATTTCACATAGAGAAGTTTCTACTTCATTAGTTCCAAAGAAATAAAGGAAAAAACCCCGATTTCTATCTCAGTACAGAGATACATAAAATAGTGTTTTCCTCTGAAAGTCATTCTGCCTGCTGCTTCAAAAATAAATCCATTAATGAACCAAGATGCCTTCATTCAGACCTCAGAAACTTGTGGCTGGGCTGAGCTCATGACCCTGATGGGTTTTATAGGTTAGTGCTCCTTATGTACACTTAGGCATCATTCATACAGATGCCAGTCTTCTGTTGAGCATTGCTGCCCTGCTGCTAAGTATAGAAAAAAAAGGTCTAAATTAGTTGCTTTTTAATTTCATGTGCCTCTTACTCAAGGAAAAGGAATTCTTGACTTAACTTCTTTAAACACTTTGCTATTTTTTATATCTCTCTATCATCACCCCTTATTCCTCTATCATTTAAGATATATAGTTCTAATCTTTTAATCTCTCCACACACTGCAGTTTTCTATTCCCTTAATCATTTCCACTACCTTCCCTAGACCTTTTTCATTTCTGTTCTATCCTTCTGTAAGACTGGAAAGCGAAGCTGAGCAAAGTATCCATGCTGAGGTGTCACTTCATGTTAAAGATATGCAATAATTTTGTGCTTTCAGCTAGCTTTCCCTTATACAAATGAACCTTTTGTATGGCCACCACTTCTTATGAAATAAATGCCTGTTGGAAATGTTACCTTGTTCCTCTCCTGACTACCTACAGTTAATTTAACACCAGTGCCATATATGAGTAGTTTAAATTGGATTTCTTTTTCCTTTCAGTATGATTCACCTTATGCTTACTTCAACTGAGCTGGGCTCTGAAGTGTAGCCCACCTCGCTTTTCAAGAGGCTCCTGAAATGGTTTTCAGTTTTATTGATGCTTTTGGCAATCAAAATCATTATTTTGGCTCAATGGTCGGGCTGGTCTGGAGCATCGCAGCACCAGTCTTATCCTGACATGGCCATTACTCCTTCCTTCGGAAGGGAAACAATGCCCATGGAGCTCATCACTCTCCCAAGAAACGTTTGTACGAGACTATTTCAAACGTCCTTGCAGATGGAACTGTTGAAACCCTTCTCCACGCTGCTGCAGGAACATGAGCAGGTGTAATAGACCGAAGAGAGATGATGATTTTTTCACACAACAGTACGGGTTTGTCCGTGGGATCACACCAAGCAGCATTTTATAACTACCATGGTTTTAGTTCATTTATTTGATTAACCTGAGTACTATTGCTCCTTCCTTGCCAGGTGTTTCCTAATACAGGAACTCCACGGATACTCTGTAGCTGAGACTCCTGCAGCACACTGTGCGCCTGGCACTGCGTAAGCAAGCTGGGGTGTTTGCCCCTGACTTATGGTCAGAGAAGTAGCATCTTTTGGCTCCATTTCCATATCTGGATAATGCAGATCACAATATTGGCTTTTTTGTTTGTTAAGTACATTGAACCCATTCATAGCAACTAAAATACAAAGATTTTTTCATCTATCCATGTGATGCATGCAGGTGCTGCAATCTCTTTCCATTTTGCAATAAAATCCCCTCTTAAATCATCGTAATACCAATTTTCCATTAACCCTACTGACTGTAAATAAACATCAGTGCTAGAAGGACACTTACAGTTATTTGCCATTTGAAATGTTCATAAACACAGCCTTATGAGCATCCAGGGAGGCTGTGTAGGCACAAGAACCTGCCTGGAGACTTCCAAGGACCACAGCACTCACCACCTGCATAAGCCAATACATAAGTAAGTCAAATAGTACTAATTTCAATGACAAAATTTAACTCCTCACTTTAATAGGTAATAAAAATTCCTGCCTTCCTCTCCCTTCACCCACACTCTTCCCTAGCCTCAGTTATGAATCACTTCTTTGTTCCAGCACAGTGGCAGAGGAATGCTGTCTCCAGTGCTATTTCCTTACCGTGTGTACGTGTATGTGCATAAGAAACTTTTTCCTCCTCCTCTGTTCTCTCTTGGGTCTTATTAAACGCAGCACTCTCCATTCCCTTGTGGTGAGCAAAGCTGAGGAGGATGAAGGAGATGCTCCACTGGGTATAGCAAAGAGGTTTGTGGTACAGCTGATGGCTGCAAAAAGGTAAGAGTTATTCCTGGAACAGCAGAGGGAAGGAAGCGTTTCCCTCTGTGAGGGTAATTCTGGAGTTTCTTATACGAGAATGAGGAAGGGATTCCTTAATAATGCAAAAATTGAAGAAACTCAAAGTATGATCATCATTGCTACTAACGGCCTCGCAACTCACCTTTAATGAAGCGTGGGCATGTATCACATTTCCAGCTTGAAAACAGGAGCACAAACACCATTAAATAGAAACTCAATTATACAAAACTCTGTAATGGCTGCTTCTATGTTTTGGCTGTGTATTAAGCAATGTTCCTGAATTCCCTATCTTTGCAAGCACTGACAAAATTAAATCATTCAATCTGTGTCACAAATGTTTACTGAGTAAACATGACAAAAAGTCTGCAAATACAGGAAATCTGTCAGGGAGGCCAAGTGCTTCCCTCGCATGGTGGACCCTTGAAATACCCGCTTCAGTCTCAAAACTGTGTTTCAGGAGGTACCTTTCCAAACAGGGAGGTTTGCTGAGCAGCGTGCCAATGATGGCGAATAGGCAACCTAAAATAGATGAGAAGACTTGTTGAGATAAATGTCTAACTCTACAGCCAGCACGAAAACAAAAGATGGCAATTCATGTGAACAGGCCTCCAAATGCAGCACTGCTTTGTGGTTAAAGAGTTTTCCTCCTTTCAAGCACAGACAGAGCGTGTGACCCTCCCTGTGGTCCTGGCATTGGAAAACTCCACGTGATAGTTTTGGTTTCTGGGAAATGGGGAATTCTTAAGCACAAACCCGACTTTGGAAAAGCCAGGTTTTCCTCTGAAAAGGCAATCTCAGGTACCCTAGCTGACTGCATTGAGTGCTTGGTTACTGCCTATTACAGTCTAAGTGCTCCCCCTTGTGTTTGCTCTCACCCTCTTGCTGTAATTTTGACTTAGAAATTCCCTACAGGCTTAATAATAATAAAAAGCTGGGTGAAAACTCAGCCCATTCCAGCCCAATTTCTAGCTCATCTCTATTAAATACCAAGCCTCTCTCAGAAAAACCTTAGATATTTCGGGTTCTTAGTCATGGTCACACTTCCATCTCCCTGGGGTTTTAGGAATCAGTCTCTGAACTGCCTGATGGGTGGATTGAAGCAGGTTCACTGCCAGATCAGGTCTGTGTGGGATGGGAGAGGTGCTGTGGAGTTGTCATCTGCAGCTCAGATGCCCCCAAGACTGGAAATAGCTCAGAGGGATGAGGAGGCAAAGGAGCATTTTCACCTTGTCGTGGAGCTCAGAGAGGCACTTCAGGAAGACCCTGTGAAGAATAAAACCCTTGCTGCCAAGAACCTCGTCCAACACATTGAGCAACAGCAAAGAAAGCATCGCAAACTGCACACGCTGACCACTTGTGCCACAAGCAGATGTCTTGGAAACCTGTCAGGAGTGAAGCTGTAGCTGATAAACTTTCCTTTTGCATCTGTTTGCTGCTCTTAAGGCTTCAGGGCAGCCCATGTACACTTGGATAACAGGAATGGAGAGCTTTCAAGTTCTGATGTGGTGTCTGCCCTGGAGGAGCAGAGTTTGCTAAATCAGGCTGCGGTGCATACACCAAGCTACGGGACACAGCTGTAGATGAAGGGTAGATATATTCTGAATTTGCTATCTGATGTTCTCCATTGATTTTCTAGGCAAATCTTTTCAACTCTGTGCCTAAGATTACTCATGCCTTCAATGAGCGATGTATGATATAAAGTGGCTGCCTCTCACAGACCCTATGGGCCTTTAACTGAGGTTTGTAACATCAATTTCGCTCAAGATGTCACTAATAATTCAAAAGCAACAAGTGGCATAAATGAGCCTTGTACCTGTGAATAAACATTTGGATTTGCGGCAATCATTTTTCACCTATAAAAGTAAAGTTTGCAACACCATGTCCTTGTACGTTGGAAAAGCCTTCCAGGGTCTCTCCTTACCCAGGCATCAAGAGTTCCCCTGTCCTGCAGACTCCAGCTTCCCATTTCACACACAGCTTTGTAGTCACTAATCCGTTCCCCCTGCATGGTATTACATGGATAACTGTGTAGATACTCGATGTCTTTCAGCAGACTTACTGGAATATCTTGCACCACCATACGGCACATCTCTTTTATTTCGGAACTTCAGATGGTCTATTTAACATTCATCTTTTTTGACATTCTTCCATCGATTCACTTCGGCGACTTCCTAAGCAGATGCAAGAATACATTTTAGTTGAATTTCAGGGGATACTTATTGCATGTTAAATACCACCAGGCAATTATTTAATGAGGTTTAACAAGTATGTAATAGATAGATTACTTATGACCTAGATGTGAAACCTCAATGAATATGTTTAATCAATTGGCATTCAATTAACATACATTAGGCTTTTCCTGCAGCATGGTGCTTTATTTTAGCTGTCTAGCTGACAGACCAGGCTTGAAGACTTGTTAACCACTCACTGGCTGTAAGTTTAGGTCCAATATTGTACCTGTAATAAAAAAACCCTAACCAAAATTAACTGCATACCTGCTCTTGGTGAGTTTATGGACCTGTAATTACCCGTTTAGAAGTGTAAGTCCCATTTGGTGCATCAGTATTCTCTATCATCTTCTCAGCATTCACAGCTGTAGGGATCTTTCTATGCCCCAGGCAGTTATGTCCATGCCTTTTCTCTTATTCAGCAAAAGAAACTAGCTAGACCCTTCTTTTGAATGTCAAGATTTTCACTGGCTATGAGAAGGTAATATAGGATTAAAGTGGCATATAAAGGAGCATTAGTGATGGATGTCCTAGGGTGGAAACTTCACAAACAACCCAGCAATTCCTCTTCATCTCTGTAGTGCTACAGCTTTAAAAGCTTAATAAGGAACAACAAATTTGTATGGCTCTTTGTCCAGTTGTATTCATTAATTTGCATGCAACTTGTGCTTTTTGTTCTCATCATCAGGAGGAAAATTGTTTCCCTTCAACAATTGTCAGAAATACATAAGGCACTATTAAATAATGTTGAAAGCAAGCTTAGCCAGGGGAACTGATGAGAAAGGAATTCATTTTCACACCAAGTGCTACATAGGCCTTGTAACATGTCATGTCTTCAGCTTTACGCAGGGATTTGGAAACACCCTTGTCCCACCTCTGTGAGCACAAACAGCTAAACCATTTACTTCATCTGGTTGAGATGAGCAGAGGAAGGCAGAAAGCATGGGCAGGGCTGAATAATAAAGAGGTTAGTTTTGTTACAGAGATGTGTATCTACAGCATGTTCCACACAGAGCTCTGTAATATGGTTTCTAAACTCTGTCCTTTAACCCCAATCTAATTCCCTGTGCAACTTTCTGGGCTTCACATCACCATTTGCTGCACAAGGAATGAGGCAGAGTTTTTGGAAAATGGAAGATGGTTTTGTGAAGACAGAAGCCACAGTGGGAGAAGTGAGAAAAATGACCCAAATCTTGGCGTACTTCTAACTGGCTGAAGAATACATAAAGTACCCATTTTGGTTCAATTTGCCATCTTTCCAACAGAAGAAGCCTCAGTACGCTCTGAGGGAAGAGCTGGAGTGGAGGTTAAAACATTGCAGCATCCTCCGGCGTACTCTCTGCGCATCAAATAAGACAGAGCGTGTGCTAGAGGAATAGCTGTGTGCCTTTGTCCAGTTTGAATTCACATCTTTATCTCGGAGGAAGTTTCTTTTTAGAAATTCTGTGGCTTTGGCTAATTTATCATGTTCTGTACTTCACAAACCTGACTTTCCAGCACCAGATCTCATAGTTGCAGGCAAACTTGGGTATCAAGATCTGAAAGGCTACCAAGCAAGAAGATACATTTTGTTCTTTTCTTCTGCAGAAAGGACACCCTGCAAGATTAAAGTAACTGGATTTTGATCAGCATTTCCCATTTGCACTGGGCTCTTTACGAATTGAAATGTAAAAGGTCAAAGCTCCAAAAGCATTTTTCATTTCTAAAGAGGTTTGTTCACCACTGTAATTTAATAGCCATGCCAAAGCTGATAAGATTTTGGAATCCATCCATGGCGTGTATTGATGTCACAGGTCAAAAATAAAGGCTTCAATGTAATTTATTTCTCCAAGCACAGTGAAGATAATAACTCAAGCACAGAGCAATATGTTAAAACTAAATTATATTCAATAAAGATGACTTATGCCAGTTTTCTAAAAACTAAATACACTTGGCTCAACCCGCATGTGCTCATTACTGTGCTATGATGGCCTCCAAGAGGTACTTTGGCACTGTGCAGTGGCCAACCTACGATTCTGGATTTAGGCTGTGGGGTTTGGGAGCACTGCAAGGGGGTAAAGCTTGTTCCTCCTTTCTCTGTTGCAGATCTGACTTGAGAGAGCATTTTCCTGCACCAGCTTCTCCTTCTGTTTTGCTTTCTGCTGGATGGAATGATGCATAAGAACAAAAATTCGTTCCTGCTATAAATAGTCTGTGCATGTGATACAAGGGGGAGGAGAGCAGATGCTGCACACATAGCTTCAACTGGAATGTCATGCTTTAGCGCTGAGTTAGGGATGGGGGAAGGGGGCACTTTCCAAACACTGGGAAAGAAAGAAAAACACTTCCCAAACGGAATCGGTACACAGCAGAGGCAGCCGCAGACAGTGTTTCCTCTATCAGTCATACTGTGATTTAAAGCTTCTAACACTGAGGTCCAGCAGTTGGTCCATTCTTAGTCTTTCACCCACTGATCTGAAGGAAGTGGCTGACAGTGATTCTGTTCTTCCATGTGGATATTTACTGGATGCAGGAAATCCAACATCATCATCAGTGGAATGTGGAACTTCACCCTTTCAGCCAAACAGAAATCAGTTTCAGTACCAACCCTAAATTATCTTTTAGCTCTTGCCTACTTATATAGCTGCTTTAGCACATTGCTTCTGGTTGTAACAGTTTTTTACATGATCAGGAGTTTCTCTGCATGCCTCTCATTTGAGGTAACAAGACTTGATTTGGGCTACTGGCTTCTGACTGGAAGCCACCAGACTGTTTCAGGCAGCAAATCTTCCTGAGAATGTGTAAAGTCACAGAAAGGCTGCATCTGATTTGAGAGAACTTCATAGGTTTGTGCCATCATGGTTCAGTTCTCAAGACTCTTGTAGGAGCTGAAGAGACAAACTGTGCCTCCCAGGTGCAGGGCTATGGAGCTGTCTAAGCACTGGAGATACCATCAAGGAGAACACAGATTGCTCTACTCGTAGCCCCTTGATTGAGATATATCCAGGGAGAGGCAGCAAATCTGTGATCTTAGTATGCAAGCAAACACCAAGGGTGCTGCACTGGATAAACCTAGAGGATCTGTGATGAGCCCTAATATCTATAAACCAATATAACTTCAGCTGGTGTGCTTCTCCAGAGCTGCACTTACCTCTAGCAGCAGAGTCAGGCTGGGAGCAGCAATACCTCTGCACAAGTTTGCATGGAGTCTGAAATCTCTAGGTTACGTGGATGGTTAAAGTTGTAGTACAGTGTCTACACAACTAATAATTTTCAGTAATTTCTGTGTCAGAAGAATTGCTTATACACTGGTATCTAGTGAGCTGATTGTAATTTATCTGACAGCAAACACCTACAAAGAAGTACAGGCGTGAGTACAGGTCAGGTCTGCAGTTGTTTCCAGACTCTAATGAAAATCCTGGCATGACTTCTTCTAAACAATGGGAGATTTCAGCTGGGAAAAAATCAAGCAGTGTGAGGAAAAGCAATCAAAAAGCAGTCTTCATTATGCAAATCAAAATGGCAAAAGATTGGTGACATTTACCCTGCTCTCACAGCTGCAGTTGCAGAATGACCATCGGATACAGACTGAATGAGGCCAGAAGGAATCATCATTTGCATGGGAAGGTTGAGGATTAAACTAAAAAGCAAATAAAGTCATAATTCATTAACCAAACTGACAGTGAAAGGCTGTAAGACAAGCTCAGAATCAATTTCAATTTGAGCTGAAAAATAAATCAGGCACTACAAGGCTTTGATTTACAGATCACACATCTTCCTGCAGGATGCCTTCAACCAGTAACCACCACTGCCAGCCCACAGGCAAGTAAACCCCAAGTCAGGGTAGGGGAGGTCATCTAGATGATGTGTGAAAGCGTTGAGACAACAATATCAGCTTCTCCCAAATGATACTTGTGAACGCAGCAGCAGAAGCTCTCTATAAAACAACAATGCTGGAAAACGCCACGTGACTCAAGGCAAGAGGAATGAGACGGATCGTGAAGCCAAAAGTGGCTTCTCAAGGAAGTGACAGGAAAACACTTCATCCGATTGCTGAGCTCCTTACTACAGGCTACAGCAGCTGGAGCCCCTCTTAGGGATTAACACAGAAAGATTTTTAACAGCCAAAAGCAAAAGGTGAAGTGGCCAAACCACTTTTACAAAGCATCAGACAGGCAGAAACTGCATGGAACTATTAAGAAAAACATCAGTGAAACACCGCATAGAAAACTCAACAGCAGTATTGTTGAGGTCCATCAGGGCTGCTGGAACAGTCACTGTTTGCTGGGAACACAGGGACAAACGCTTGTCTGCTCTGCAAGGCCTCAAAACCTGGGGCATGCAAAGCTCTGCAAGGGAATAGCAGAGTGGCTCTATGACCATGGTAGAGAAGAAACAAGGTGAATTGAGAAGGTCTTCTGAAGTGTTTTTCTCATCGAAACAGTACAGCTGGTTCTAGTAAGGCCTGCAAGGGAGGTTGACCCAGAGGACTGCAGGTTTACTCCATGAACAAATCAAAAAAGCATTGATTGTAATATAAGAATTAACAATCAGCAGACAAGTTCCTAGGCTCGGGGAAGCATCATCGTTTAACTTCCACATTGCAAAAAACCCCACTCAACAGTGTCCACTGCAAGTGCACCTGGAGGTGTAAGACAATACAGAGATGTGCCCTCTGCCAGGTGTTATCCCATGGTCAGGGTGAGCACAGTGGCAGCTTGTTTGCCTGATGCTAGCACAGTGCTGAAGTCAAAGGTGAGTTCTCCCACACCTACTACTTGGCCTTGCCCCCAACTTCACTGCAAGAAACAAATAACCATTTCCCTTATGAAATGCAGAATGTGCTTTCAACGACAGCTATTCTAAGAAAAAATAATCAAATATTGTAATGACAGCATCACTCTTGTAAATGACAGCTTACCCAACACTGAAGGGAGGACCAGAAGGCTTTGCAGAACTGTGGGGAAAACACAGATAATATTCACGTTGAAAACACTCTTAGCACTCACTGCAGTAAGAACTCAAGAACAGCTTTAGAAGGTAGGGATGACAACCAACTTCTTTACATGTGCTGGCAGCAACTGTCTCCTGTGCCATGGAGATTTCAGAGAGGAAATAAGGCTGTGAATTAGAAGATGGGCATTGCCTGTGCCACCTTAAAAAAGTATTTGGTTATTGAAATTCCACAGCTTAGCATCAGAAAGGGCTTTCTTGCCTTTTTCATTTCCACCCTAACATATGGATGTGAGAACTGAAAATCCATAGCAGATACAAGCAGATATGAAATGCCTTTGATAGCAGGTAAAATTCCCTTCTAAAAAATCAGGGTATGATCAGATCTCGGCAATCACACACTCTGAAGTTATCCAAAAGAGACAGTCTGATGTGTCTGCTAAGGAGAAGGTCAGCACACCTGCCCATATCTGGACCACAGAAAGAACATGTGAGGGTCTGTCTGAAAGGTCCCCTCCTAACTCTACTCACCCTCTGTTCAGAGGAGAGCATTTAGTATGTTTAACAATATAAGCTCCATGCAAAGGTAGGCTGGATGTAGGATGTCTTTTAAAAACTGCTGGGGAGGTCTGGAATGAATGCAGTGGTGTGAGACAAAAACTGTTGCAGTGAGCTTAAAAATAAACGGATGGGTAGGAGGGGTGGATAGAGCAGGGAGCATCTGGAAGTAACAGAGGAGGAAGGAAATAGTCCCAGAAAGAAACCTGAAGAAGGAAAAGCTGCTGATAACAAAAAGCCTGAGGGAGGGCGAGTGCAAAGTGAAGCAATTTGGAAAGCAATAATAGGCAAACCAGTTAAGTAGGAAACTGGCCAGCTGAGAAGTTTCAAAGGTGTCTGTGTGCACATGTGAGAGAAAGAGGTCAGAGGGAATAAAACATAGCCTGCAGAAAATGAGGAGGCTGTGGTGGATGAGGAGCACTGCTCTGTGGGCAGCCATGGGGCACTGCAAAGGATGTACAGCACACAGCAGAGCACATGCTGGGGTCAGAGCACTGAATCAGATGGGTCAAAACTGATTCTGAATTTGCTAATTCCATCGGGACCATCTAGACAAAACACTGAGGGCAGTAGCTCTGGCTTCCTGACATAGCTCAGCTTGCTCAGAGGGGGCATCTCACACACTTTTCCTATTAAAGTCAGGAGGAAGCAGAGTTGGATCACATTCCCATTATTAATACCCATCAAGCCTTTTGGCTGGCTTCCTAGATCCAGGATGGATGATCTACAAGTAGATCTGAGTGACGGGTTTTTCTGGTTTGCCCATTGACATTACAAGACTTTTTGCCTCTCCTTTGCAATCCTCCCTGGGGGTCAAGCAATGCAGAAGGGACGTCTCGCAGCCCATCCTCTTAGGGAACGTGTGCTCCCCTCTGGACTTGATGCTCTGCAGCTGCATAGCCTTGGAGCAGCTCCAGCCACAACTTAGAATTAGTTTTCTATTAACTCAGCCTTTTTCTAATAAAAAAATAATAGCAGCACTGCTGGGGCAGACCAAATGTCCATCTGGCCTTGTTTCCTCTAAAGAAAGAGGTTTAAAAAGCTGTAAGAGTTGCTTGGTACAAGGTGAGTAGAGGTGGGTGAATTTATTCGGTTAAATTCCATAGGTTTCACACCATTTACTGGAAGGGAAAATATGTTTCTGCTGCTTATTATGTTCTGCAGCAGGTTCAGGATTATCCTGCAACTAAACTGACAGATCAGGACTGGTGAAGGTTACTAAAAACATTGGTTTAAATAGATTTGTCTGCTAGTAAACCAGCCAAGGGGCAAATGCTTGCATCACAGAAAAAGTGAACAGAGCCAGGACTCTTACAAACAGACCTCAAGAAGCATGAGAAAGGTGACTAATTTTGGAGGCCCTGTAGCTCCAGAAAAGTGGGGTTGTCTTAGACAGGGCAATGGGAAAATCCAGCAGAGAGCTGAGGTCTCCTATCCCCACTGGCCTTGATCTCTGTCATAGAGCAGGTTTGCAGACAGGGGAAGACTTTGAAGCCTTTTCTGCCCCAGCAAGCTGCAGGAAGTGTAAGCTCAGGCAGCATGCCTGTGGTTGCATTCATCCAGCACAGCCCAGTTATGGCGAGAACACGGATTCTGGCTTTCAGTGAGCACACCACTTCTGCTCAAATCAAAGCTTCTGCGATGAGCTTGGCATCCCCAGCACTGCTGCACCAGGGGAGCAAACCCCAGTAAAGTCTGTGCATCAGCTGCTGGTAGCCAGGATGATCCATGCTGATAAACAGCAAAACCATCTCCTGCACTGGCCACCGAGGAGCTGTTGAGAACCTAATGGGAAAATATCACAGGGCATCAATATAAAGGCATCCTTCCCACTGCTAGCGGCTCCTTACAGCTCTGACCTCCAGGGATCCGGGCTCATTTCTGTAGCTGGTGGAATTAGTGGTTTACATATAAATTATCTGATGAATGTAGCCTTGTTTTCTGTTCATGAATCATTCATGACCTGAGTCAGTTTTGGCAAAAGCACTCCTTTTCTGTAAGTATCCTCTGAATCCTTGAGGAGCACTGAGATCACGCATGTGTGCAGCCTGCCCATTACAGCTCCTTGCTACTCACAGCCTGTTAACTGAGCAGGTAACTCACCTGATCTGATTTTTACCTCCTTCACTTCACAGCTTAACTGTTTAAAACCAGGTGTAAAATGGTAATGCTGAATAGCAGTTTTCTTCAGACTTGAATTCCTCTGCTTACCTTCAAAGATGTATGTGTCGGGAACTGCATCTGTTCTTCAGACTTCCCTATAAATGCATGTGGGCTGCATATTCCAGCACAATGCTCAGGGTGCCCAGTCCTTACCAATAAACATTGTACAGGAATATGTTCTCTGGTCCTGACACCCAGGTCCTGTTGGTTTCTTGTAGGTCCATTAAAACACATGGTAATACACTGTTCACACTTCACATTACACGGCTGCTAAAGGGGTTTGCCCCACTTCCGGCTATATAGATTTGCTCTAGTTTCAAGCCTAAAGTAGTTCTTGGCTTATTTAATCCATTTGTCTTCATGCCTCGTTTGTCCTTATCACTGTTATTTCTTCTCAGCAGTAATTTTCTCCTTTGGGTGTTTGCCTCCCTGCACGTTCCACTCTTAGTCTTTACCTAGCTAAACTCAGGGCTTTTTTCTTCCCTCAGATGAATGACCTTTGCATTCCTTTGATTGTCCCAAATCCCTTCACTGGACCATTTACTGTTTGAATTCTTCACTCTCACACTTAGGGGAAGAGAACTGTGCACACTCTTCTGATGAGGTCAGACTCTGTAAAATTGACTTAGTGCTTCCCTAGACTTCCAGCCTAAACTGGAAATCCGACTTGGGCATATCTGATCAGTTTGAATTCTGGCACTTCGTAGTTAACCAATAGACATCCAAGCGCATTTGGTTTTTTCCTCATCCTCAGTCATTTCTAACAAATAGCTGAAATTGTCACTGCTGCTCCATAAATACTTGTCCATACCTTATATACTATTGCATTTGTGCCTTTTCTATTATTTCAGTGTTCAAGGTCAGTCTTCAGTGAAGAGCCCCATTCTGGTTTGCATTGACGATGCTCCTACCATCTCATGAGCTGTGACATTGGCATACTCAGCGCTCCTTTCCAGGGTCAATACTAAAATGAAATATGTTCAGTCCCACTCCTGATCCTCAGGGATGTTTACCAATAGCCTCACTTCAGAATGATCACTCCTTCTCACTGTCTCCCCTTCAGCCAGCACTGTATCCACTTTACAGTTCCTGTATAAATTCTCAGTGCTTTCACTTGAGCTGATAATTTCCCATGTGGTTCTGTATCAAATGATATCTTTGGTCTAGATAGATGGGATATCTTGCAGTTCCTTTGTCTAGAAAGATCATTTATCTTATCAAATTTATCACAGATGGACACGGTTTGGCCAGAAGAATTTAATCGGCAACAGGACGGTCGTTGACTAACACTAAATCCCCGGAGCTCTGCTGGATGCACACGCTGCTCGAGGGGACCCCAATGGCACAGACAGTATTTCCTGCACTGCTGCCCCTTGAAATGACCCACTCTGCCACCAGCAGATGTGAATAGATGGTGACTCTCAACCCTGGTACGGAGGTTAAAGTCAACACAAGTGATGTATTTCCATACAGCAAGCAGTTACAGCCCAGCACTCCAAGGAGAGAAGCTGAAGCATTTACCTGCTTTATTTTGGTTGCTGTTATATATCTATTTGTTTATTACAAGAGAAAAGGGGCACGTTTTTTATACAAAACTGATATGTTTAGTGCTTTCATTTTATGTTTTGAGCACTTAAGCTATTCAGTGTTTAAAGGTAGTCTTGGTTCTTTATAACTCTATGCTGACAATAGAAGTCTAAGATAATGGAGCCTAAAGAGAGAGATTTTGCCGTTCCCATATTGTTTCTGAAATATGGAGCAGTCAAATGCACTCAGTAGAAGGTTTCTAACAGTAAATCTTCAGAAAAAGCGCCTTTAAAAGTAAGGTAGAAAGGCTGGGGAAGGGAAAATGGGTTCAGGTTTTGGTAAGAACTCACCAAAGTTTTGTGGGAATTCCTTAGAGGCCCTGGAGCAAATGTTCTCTAATTGTGATATCAAAACGTCTCTCCCGTTCTCGTCATTCTGGTGCTTTGGACCCAGTTCAGCAAGCTCTTCAGTACTCAGCATTCCTATCAATTGGAACAGAAACCAAACATGCTTAAAATCAAGTATGGGCTGATCTGGTCTCTGCTGTGAATGAAGAAACAGACTTCTAGGAGAGCTGAGAAATGGGATGCACTTGTCCAAGTGTCAGCCTCCCTACAAAGAGATTAAATGGTGGTCACTAATGAAGGCCTCTGCACGGGGTAGTCTGAAGTTCAGATCCATTCCAGAACAGGCAGGGTGCTGCTGTGTCCCATGGACCTAAGCACACTGAAATCCATGCTGCTTGAAGGAAACTGCTTCAGCCCCTCCCCATCTCACTATTCACACCAGGAATGAGAGCCCAAGGAGGCGTATTTGACTTTTCCTCATCTTCTATACCTCAATTGCCTTGCCCTAGGCTGAAGAGGGAATGGTTAATATGACATGAGCCACCCTTTCAAAGCCCAGCAATCACTGTCCCAGGTTTAGGAGGCTCATGCTGTCTTCCTTCAAGTGTCTGTCCCTGTCCCAGGGTATCCTGAACGTGCAGCACAAATATTTTCTCTGTTTCTCAGGTTCACAACCTTCACAAAGTCCTGCCTGCTGATCGCAGCCCAAATGTTCATTGTTTCCACCCTGCTAAGAAGTCCTCACCCTCTTGGGTGTCTGGTTTAAATTCTTGCCAGTGCACATTTCCTGAAGTGAATAGAAATATGGGACCCACCTGCACGTGCAGTTGATGTGATCTTCTGCAAAACCTGCCCACGGGCAACGATGCATGGAAAGGGCAATTACACACAGAGTGACCCAATTTGCATACAAAATCCAGATTATTGCCAAGAATTGCCTGCGCATATTCAGAAAATAGGGCCCCAAAGACATAAACTCTTTCTTCTGCTATCAAATCACTCTCTGCTTCTGCAACAAGAAATGGAATACATAGGAGTCCTATTAGAAAACAAGGTTATTATCAGAAAATGAGGATGGGGAGATCAGGTCAGAGTGCAGGCCTGTCCCCATCCTCACCACATCTCTCCCAGTTGGAAGGATGAAGATCAGCACGCCCCAGGGCTTGCTCAGCATACTCTGTCAGCCTCCAGCAAAGTATGGCTCAGTGACTTTCAGAGTCAAAGAAGGGATTTTAGTATTTAATAGCCTGGATTATTCACTAATAAATGGACTACTGTTGCAGATAAAAATTCTAATGTAGCATAAACCAATTCCATTTGCTTACATTTGTCCATATCAATATAGTATCTGATGAGCAAATATGCCACAGTGAGCAAATTCCCCTTTCTGCCTCTGCATAGCTCAAGGTATAGTGAGTGGGGAAAGAGGGGTGCAAACACAGGTGTCTCTGCTGCGTCTGCAGAGTGTGTCTATAAAGAACTCTGCCAGCACAGCAAGATGCCAGAGCGAAGTGACAGCCATGCCTTCTGCAAACCTCACGGCACACCTTTAGCCTTGGCTGCAATAAGGACCAGCAGCAGAAACATCTGGTTTCAAGACATTTCAGTGCAGCACTGGTGGGAGCTGCTGGTGATCCTGCAGCTTATACCACAGCACCCATACCCCCACCCCAGTACTGTGCACATTCTGCAGTCATAGAATGGCTGGGGTGGAAAGTTCCTAGAAATCACCCATTTCCAACCCCTGCCAAGGCAGGAACCCCTTCCACTGGAGCAGCTTGCTCCAAGCCCCGTGTCCAACTTGGCCTTCAACACTGCCAGGGATGGGGCAGCCACAGCTTCTCTGGGCACCCTGGGCCAGCGCCTCAGCACCCTCACAGGGAACAGCTTCTGCCTTAGATCTAATGTAAATCTCCCCTGTTTCACTTTGAACCCATCACCCCTTGTCCTGTCCCTACAGTCCCTGATGAAGAGTGCCTCTCCAGCATCCTTGTAGTCCCCTTCAGACACTGGAAGCTGCTCTGAGGTCTCCACACAGCTTCTCTCCAGGCTGGATAGCCCCAGTTTTCTCAGCCTGTCTTAATATGGGAGGTGCTCCAGCCCCTGATTATCTTCATGGCCTCCTCTGGATCAAATCACTATTTCACCTACCTCAGAGTTTCAAAATGTGGGATTTGAGATGAGGTTATTTCAAGATGCACAAAGACATCATATTGATAAAATAGTGACATTTTTACTGTCCTGAAAGTTTTAGTGTCCATTCCTAGGAGACAAACAGAAGGTGGGGGCAAGCAGGGAAGCCAGACAGCAAGAAAATGTTTATTTGCTTCATAAACTCCCCGTTAGTGAGGCCAAGAGCACCTTCCTGCGTGACAGCCCACAAAACACCCAGCGTGCTCTGCATTGTCACTGAGATGTGGCCTTTATGCTGGTAAATGTTCTCATTTAGCCAGTATATTTCAATAACCCCACTTTCCACTGTCACAGGTATTCAGATTCAGAAAATAAAGCCACCCTTTATAAAAGTACATTTAATGAGAGTTTAATGTGCATGCTGTAAATCTGCAAGCAGCTGGATGTGCTTTTAAGTTTGCTTGACGTCTTTTATTTGTTTAATACATGGGTCTATAAAAGCTGTTTCTCTGTGCCTGCTAATGAGCAATAGGGGACTTGCAGCTCTCTAAAACCTGGAACAAGGCATCAAAATGAAGAATGCAGTAAAGGCTGCTGGAGGAGGGAGCTCCAGATGTGACAACTGGTGTTTTATGGTGCAAGATGATGGAGCACCAGCCATGTGGCTGCGGTGTCACACCAGATACAGGCTGGCTTGTAGGAATCCAGGGCCCTTCTTTCAACTGAGCTGACCATGAGCTAATGATGTGTTCCTGTGGGTGCTAATGAGCTTGGCTTTTGTCCAGGGTGCACTGGGAGACTCAGCATGGAAGGTTTAAGAGGATGGGGTAGGAAGAGATAGGACCTTTGTGGAGCTCCCTATAAATTTGAAGTAGACTTCTATGGCTGTAGACGGGCTCTGAAACATCTGAACTGTACGGATGTCTCTGAACTCTGTTCCATGCAGCTCATCCAAAGTGAGGAATAATCCCCAAAAGCCACACAGAAGGAGGGTCAGTATGGTCAGATGGCAGTACCAGCCATCACTGGATTGTACATGTTAGTGCTGGGTGCTGGGTTGGCTCCCTTCAGGCCATGGTAGTGCTGCAAGCACTTCTAGAGGAGATGCTGCCTTGGACAGCACCACCTGTCCGCCGTGTGCCCTGACCCCTCCTTAGTGCTGGGGATGCTGAAGCTTTCCATGAGAAATAGCTATGAGAAGCAGTTCCCCCCCAGGTACATCATAAAATCATAGAACCATAGAATAGTCAGGGTTGGAAAGAACCTGAAGATCATCCAGTTCCACCCTCCCTGCCACAAGCAGGGACACCTCACACTAAACCATGCCATGGAAGGCTTCATCCAACCTGGCCTTGAACACTGCCAGGGATGGAGCACTCACAACCTCCCTGGCCAACCCATTCCAGTGTCTCAGCACCCTCACAGCAAAGAATTTCTTCCTTAGATCCAATCTAAACCTCTCCTGTTTCAGTTTGAACCCGTTATCCCTTTTCCTGTCACTGCAGTCCCTAAAGAAGAGCCCCTCCCCAGCATCCCTATAGGCCCCCTTCATGTTGTACAAAGAAAACTGAACACCCAGAAGCCCTCAGAATCAGCTGAGGTTGGGCTTTCCTCTGAACATGTCCCATCAGAAACATGAAGACACTTATTGAAGAAAGAGTTTCCTAATATATTTTGGTTTGAGAAATTGCTTCAGAAAAAGAAATCCTTAAGAAAAAAAAAACCCTTAACTAAGATTTTCTTTCTTGATGTCTTTGAACAAAGCATTGATAAGTTTCAGAACAAGACATCTATTTTATTTTAAAAGAATAAAAATGTGGATAACGAAAAGCTTTTCATGAGAAAGATTTTTTACTTTAATTTCACTAAACAAATTTTCTAAATCTCATCAGGTTGATATGAAATGATTCCTTTTTACGTTTTCTTATTCAAGTCGTGCGACAGACAGAAAAATCAG
Source organism: Agapornis roseicollis (assembly GCA_002631895.1). Taxonomy (NCBI): domain Eukaryota; kingdom Metazoa; phylum Chordata; class Aves; order Psittaciformes; family Psittacidae; genus Agapornis; species Agapornis roseicollis. The sequence goes on along the minus strand of NDXB01021676.1, from coordinate 136,929 downwards.
TTCTTTGCACATCTTTACTCTTGAATATATTGAATTCCTCAGGGAAGATGGGAAGGATGGGAATCCTGGCGAACTGAGTAATTCAGATGAATAGCGTCTTCAAAGTCAATTACTACTGTGCAGAGATGATATCTACTTCTGCCTCATCTGGACTCTCCAGCTCAATTTTTGCTCTCCCCAGAACATTCTCAAGGTTCTTTATTCTTTTTTCCCCAGGCAAACTATCAAGGGACCCCTCTGCTGTGCACATGGATTAATTAGAGCAAGGAAAATCTCAGAATCAAAGCCCTGCGTTATGAAATAACTCACCTCTACCTTTTCACACCTTGGTCCATTCATCTTTGTGATCGCTCTCATCCCATCTGGTTTGGACTCATCCAAAGTGAATCCTTGAGCCTTTCCCCAAAAAGCAGATGGGTGAATGGGTGAAAGGCAGCCCCAAGCCACCACAGGGCATCAGTCCACTGGGATCTCATAATGCATCACAGCAGATTCCTTCTTGCAGACTATATCAAATTAAGGGAAAACACCAGTAACTATGTTGATATCATTAATATAACGTACATTAGTGCTTATGAAAGACAAGCATTTAACTTGCCTGTGTGCCTGTTGGTTTAAAACAGGAGAGCTGACTGCAACACTGGCCTCTGCCTTCCCAAGGTATCTCTTGAGTAAGCAAAGGCATGAATTTAAAGCACCTTATCTGCCTGCTGTAACTGTCCACCATGGGCAGAAAAACAAAGTATTACTTCTTTCCCAATGTTCACGTCCATCATATGCCTTCCTGTTTAGACCGGCACCGTGCTGTTACGCTTCCTATTCTCTATTGCTTAGGAGATAATAAATAAGGCCAATTATTCTTACCAGAGTCATAGTAAGCAAGCTCTCTTCCTCCAGTGCAATGTGAATGCCACTTTTCATTCTTTTATGATTCTTTAGTCAGTTGTAGATTCATGTAACTGTGCTTATATCAAAGCTGGTTTTAATTTATTTCGAGATTAAAATTTTATGAGCGATTGCATCAGATGCTTTTCTGAAATTCAAATAGACTGCGCTCCCCACATTCCCCTCAGCCAGTGACTGCAACTCTATTTTAATAAGATATTGAATTCGTCTGCAACATTATTATTTTTTTCTGCACAAACCCAGCCTCAAAGAAGCATTTACCTCCCAGTATTTGTTTCAGATTTAGGAAATCTGTGCATGGGAACTGACTGCCCTTCCTCCTCTGGTTTTCTGACGAGTAGGACAATATTTGCCTTTCTGCCTTCCTCTGGTGCTCCTCAGATACCTCCTATAGTTTCTCAGAAATAAGACAAGCGACTCCATCCTTTATGACCCTGGGATGAATATCGCTTCTCTTAACTGGGCTGTGCATTTTAAATTTCCCAAGGAGTTCCCTAATTTGCCTTATCTCTCTTTTGGGGCTTTCTTATTCATTGCTCTCTTTTCATTTGTGTTTAAAACCAGCTTTAAACTGAATCTGGATCCACTAGACAGACAAACGTGATTTATTCTGTCACCTATCCCAGTGCAAACCCACGTACTTGCATCAGAATGCAAGCACAGTTCCGTCAGCAAAAGGGATTCCCTTGAGCTGTGCCACCTGCAAGATGGAATTCTCTGAGCCAACCAGGACATCTTCATCTGAAAAGGGCACTCAGAAAGAGGTGAATCAGGAATGTCACTCCATGATAAGTCTCTTACTGCCTGACAAGAGACTGTTTCAGCTGTAGCGTATAGTAGGATGCTGGGATGTACATACCCTGACTCACAGTAGTTCCTCTTTCCAGAGAGATTGAATATGCATCAGTGTGGAAGGACGTCCACAGACCAGCCTGTGGCCACCTCATATCCAATTCCCTGTTGTCTTGATTACGGCAACATCTGCCTCATCTGAGTGTATTCTCATATCAGGCAGCCAAGTTGCTTCTGTCAATAATAAAAATAAGTAGCAGAGCAACCAATGTATTATTGATCAGATACTAAATATTTTATTGGCTTTCAATAATTCAACATTGTCTTAAAAAAAATCCCAACCCAAAGCCCCATGAACAATGGAGAAATCTCCCCAAGTCCTGAGAGGGCTTTGGGAAGAATGTTTAAAGGATAAAATCCATGTTAAAAGCAGCCATGCCTCGTTCATTTTACAGACTGTTTTCAGGTTCGATAACATAGGAGAGGCTTTGATGCACTTAATGATTTGCCCAAGTAGGGTGGGAGAGTAAAATATCTTTCCTACCTCAATAATTTATCAGAAATAATGTTGCAGTGGGAAGTATACAAAAGGTTGCACCCTGATGGAGCAAAGCAGCGAGTATCTGCTTCAATACCATGTTTGCAAGTGACTTTATTTTTATGTGCTACCTCTTTCTTTCCTTAACGAAACTGAGCTCCTTCTCTAACTCTAGAGTTTGTGTCAGATTTACTTATTTTTATCCCAGGTGAAAAAAAACCCAACTCTTCTACTTTCAGTTGCAATAGACTGTGAAATCATACACCCGGTGATAGTTTGCTGAACATCAAATACTCTTATTGCTTTTCTCTGCATTTACTGGAAGAGCTATCATGCAAGCAGTGTAGTTTTTAAAACTATAAAGATTACATTTCTCCTCTCAAATGTGATTTTGTAAAGAATGGCACTGAGGAATTCCACCATATTTTCCCCATTTACAGCTCCAGAGGGATGGTTTCCTCAGTGCCCAGTGCTGCATACTCACACATACCTGATAATGAAGCTCCTTGGCCCTGAACCAGTAATCAGTCAAAACTTCAGCAATGACTTCATTTAAGTGGTGCCTGCACTAGGCAGGATTTTGTTTACTCCCTGAACTTCCACCAATACCTGTGGAATGATGGAAATGCTCTTCTTCCCCTCATCTTTCCGCAGGAATCGCTTGCATCAGCAGTGTACACACTGCAATGAAATAATAGGAAGCAGCAGATCAAGATATTCGGCCAGAGGTTCCTTTCCTGAGGTTCTTTCTCTGCTCTGCTGTTCATGCTGCAATCAATTTTGCTGTCATGAGTCCAATCTATGCCCATTCCCAGGCTGCGTGCATGGATTTAGAGCCTGTCAAACCCTGGACTGTGTGAACCCTCTGGCCTAGCCATGGGCAGTGGTCCAGGCTCCAATGTCTGCAGCACCCGTAGGAAGGCTGAAATCACTACTGAGGGATCAGACTGAAACTGCTCAGCATCACCTGAGCCTGAGTCACATAAATAGCTCTTGGGCTTGGGCTAAGGGGTAATTGTTTAATTAATTGGCTGTTGGCAATTGGTTCCTGTATAGAGATGATGCAGTGCTCACCTCCCATAAAAGAGATCAGGGGGCTGATGAATTCATATCACTGTGAGAAGAGGGGAGATTGACAAGCATCATTCTCTGTCCTCTTCCAGTTCTCTGGCTGTCACCCTCTTCCCATGTTCATAGTAAACACTCATGTAGCTCCAAGAAGATCTTTAACCCTGGAGGATGCTGTGAGACATGGGTCCAGCTCAAATCAGTGCAGTTCAACTCCAACAAAGATGCAAGCAGAGAAGCTGTGACAGTGCTGACACCTCCATGTCCTTGGCACCTCATACTCTCCTGTGTGAGTCCCCATTAAATGTTCACACTGCTGGGGCTTGGCTGATTTTAGCCCTTAGATAGAAGAAAATAAGCTTTCTCTGCCCAGCCATTCTTAGAAAAGAAGATGCCATTTGATTTTATTTTAGATGCAGGATTCAGTTTATTAATAATCATGTGAGCTACAGCAGCATGGACTAGACCTAATTTCCATGAATGGCAAGCTCATTGGGAAAAATGGCCTAGCTGGGGGATGAATCACCATTTTTGTATCAAAGCGGGGAGCTTCAGATGAAATGCGTTCCTGATGCTGATTCTGTCCTCACTAAGCTGCAGTTCCTAATGGAGATCAAAGATCCCATTAGACAGATTTGATGAAGAGACAGTCCCTCATTATAGACTTTGAATGAGCTGAACAAAACCCATTAAAAAAGCCAGGGGCTGCTCTTCCTCTCAGCACAAACCTGGCTCCTCTGCTTGGCGGAAGCATCCCAAGCAAAGATTTTATAAGCTCTTTTCCAGAACTTCCAGGGTTCTAAGTGATCCATCCTGCTCTCTGACATGGAGGAAGGAATGCAGGAATAGCTCGATAGTTTAAGAACTATCAAGGAAGAAAATGCTTTGAAACAGAGTCATCAAGGCATTAAGGCTGTGAATGTAATTTAAATAACATTGCATTCTATGGGATGCAAGTGAGAATTCAAGTACTGGAAGAATTTGGGCTTTGGGGGTTTGAGGTTTGTTTTCCTCTGGCTTGCACACAGGGCCATCAGCTGTGCTGCTCCTGTTAATGCCCAGGAGAAAGGCACATTCAGGAAGGACTGGGAGGAAAGCATCGGTTAAGGGGAGATGTTCATTAAAGGCTCCTATCCCAGCCAATCCTGTTGTCACTGAGTTACAGAAGAGCTGCTACATCACCAGTGAAGCCTGGGCTTGCTGGCCAAGGAACTAAGTCATCTTTCCAGCAGCATTAGTGTAGCCTGCAGCAACTGGGAAGGCTCTGTAGTAGTCAAAGACCTCACCTCTGGTGCTTTTCCTGTCCTTTCTTGGCCATTGTATAAATACACATTTATCCTGCCATGCCTTGAGGTCCCGCACTACTGGAATCCTGTAATAGTAACACACGCCAGGTACCAGACAGCTAAAAATCAAGCTTTGCATTTCTATGGCAAACATATTTCTAAACCTGTCATTTTGTGTTGCAACTTTCTTCACCTTAGAATCACCGAACAGTCAGGGTTGGAAAGGACCTTCAGATCATCCAGTTCCAACCCCCCTGCCATGGGCAGGAACACTACACACTAAGCCATGGCACTCAAGATTCTGTCCAACCTGGTCTTGAACACTGCCAGGGAATGGAGCATTCACAGCTTCCTTGGGCAACCCATTCCAGTGCCTCACCACCCTCACAGTAAAGAATTTCTTCCTTATATCTAGCCTGAACTTCCTCTGTTTAAGTTTGAGCCCATCACCCCTTCTCCCCATTAATCAATATTCCTGGAAAAAAAACCCCTAAAACATTTAAAAAGACAGCCTCATCTTAGTAAGGCCAAAATCTCTGCTCTTCATCAACCGAAGTTCAGCCTCATGCACTTTTAAGTTTTAATCTGTGGGGTGTTTCAGCTCTCTGCTGCCTCTGTCTCCTCTTGATGACAGGAGATGTCTTCTGCTGGAGATGAAAGTCCTTACCATTGCCCAGCTCCTGCTGTTCTGCTCCAACCTGGACAGGATGGAACAGAGAGAAATTCAGTGCAAGGAGCCTCCAATTTGCTCGCCTTAGTGCAGCCCTGCGGCTGCAGCCTCAGTCAGCTTCCCACTAAACACTTTAGTTAATTGGCAACAAATTGGAGGAGATGAGCTGATTGCAATAAATATTTTATTAATGTTAAAACACAAAAGGTTGCATCCCTCCCAGCCCCGTCTGATTGGGCACAGTCACACCTATTAATATGGAACTGCCACATCAATTGGCAACCGCAGGCTCAGAAGGAGCTCATTATGGAAAATACTTATGCATGGATCCTCAGTAGGTGTCAGTCAGCATTGTGCCATTGAGATCAATGGAGCCAGGCTTATTAAGCTCCAATAATTCACCTGGAAAATGAGCCCTACAGTCTGTTCTCATCTAGGAGCTGGGCAAAGGAAGAGCTGGTCTCTCTGTAGCTTTTAGTTACAAAAAAAAGAGCCATTTTAGCTGTATCTAGATCTCAACTATGCTTGGAAACAAGTATTCAGCTGGGGTTTACTAAACTGCAAACTAAAATGCAAACATTTTAACCCAATACTGTTATAGTTGTCCACAACCCCTGTTTGCCTTCTTTTGGGAGATACATTGCAGATGTAAGTCCTGGGTTACTGTAGTGCTGCTGGTAGGGCCAGGCTTATTTCCATCCTCAGCAGTGTTGCAACCCCACGCCAACATGGTACAGGGACTATCTCTGGACAGGGGGATGGGAACCCATGTTATGCCCTTCCCAGCTCCAATTTTGAGGTTTCAGTGACCAAATCAAATGTGGTGATGACAGAAACATGAGCAAAACAATGACAAGAAGTCAGACTTCTGCTGAGAGGAAACCAGCATCAGGACCAGGCCTGTAACATGCAGGCAGCCACTAGAGCCTGTGGTGCTTCCTTAGCAAACGTGGGTTTCATTGTCATCAAGTGTTACACAGGAAACCGCTGACTTCCACAACATTTTTGATGGGAAAAAGTCAAAATAAAGCACTTCTCTCTCATTTTGATAAGGAAAAAACATCACATCATCTCTTTAGCTAATTCAGTTCGATTCTTTGCTTTTCTGCATGTTTCTAATGTTCTCACATTTTATAAAGGATGAATCAAATATTTTTGTTTATTTTTTGTCACCTTCTTTATTCTAGGCAAAAGAAAACCATTTTTCTTCTCTTTGCTTTTTAATTTGAGGGTTTTCTGTAGAACAAAACCTCCTGTTTCTGACCAATTTGTTGTGTGGATGGGATGAATAATTTTTCAGGCTGCATTTTCATCATAAGTTGTTTACTTTGTCTACTCACTAGTCATTCAGGGGGATATTTGAGCTGTCACTGGAGTCATTTTGGCTTTCCTTCTGCTCCTGGAACAGAGGACAAACTGTTTAAACAGAAAAAAACACCAACCAATGAAAAACAGCAAGTAAAGAAACGTAAATAATTCATAAATACTGGTTTGTGCTCGGCCTGGCATCAGTGCACGGCACAGCCGCTCTCAAACAGCTACGCAAACAGAAAGCTGTTTGTGCAACAATGCTCCATCCCCTTTTCCATCACTATTTGTAAACAGCAGCTCGAAAGCAGAGCAAATAGTTGCAAGAAGTTATGCTGAAAGGGGCAAGATAAGGAACTGCAACAAATATTTTCCCATCAGAAAGACGTGTCCAATCTTATCACTGTTTGATATGATACTGAATTTAGTCTTATGTCAAGGCTCAGGACTTGCAGTGTGGTGGTCTGCCTGTCAAAGTCAGACATCAGAAGGTAGTATCATGAGGTTAAATTCCTCAACTTTCTTTAAAGTTTGGGTTTTATTAAGTTTTTCACATCTGCAGATGGGATGTGTGTTTTATCAGTGCAATCTGGGATCCCAGGGTACCTGAGCCAAAGATGCAGTGAGGATGATGTTATTTATAAGGGGCTTGATTGAAGGTAAAAGATTGGCTTAAGGTGATGAAAAAAAATAGCAAAGCATCTCTATTTAAGACATAGAGGTAGTAAAATATCTATTGAAGCATTAAGGTATTTAAAAATGCATAAAACAGCTCCTGAGGGCAGAAGGCTTTCCATGAGGAGTGGAGCAGATTTGGGCTATGGGCATTGTGGCTCCCTGGTACACGGGGCAGGGGAGGAGCAACCCTTGTGCCAAGGAAGGGTGAGTCAACCCTGAGACAACAATATCTCAGGGAGATTAACGCCAGCAATGACGGTGGCATTTCCCAGGGATGCATGTCTCCATCTGACTTTCAAAAGCATTGAATTTGTCCAAGAAATAGAGCCAGACATTTTTCTTGGCGACTCCTCCACCTTTCCCACGGGGCTCTGGTGCCTCTGAAGCAGATATAAGTCATTGCACAGCCAAACAGAACATCACAGGCTGCTCCAGGCTTCCAGGACCCCACACTGGCTGCTCAGATACTGGCACAAAACCAGATCTTCTAATGTGGTGCCTGTGGTCCACCACAAAGCTGCTTCACAATAGCTTGTGCTAGTGGATGGCTCCAGGAGATGTGTGCAGAGCACTCAACCTTTCATTTAAAGATGCACTTCAGTAAATAAATACCAAAGAATAACGCATTTTAGACTTTCCAGTTTCAGGTGATCCCCTAGTGACAGGTCCCCAAGTAACCACAGAGAAACTGTTTACCTCCAAGAAAATACAAACTCACTACTGGCTCCCTTCAGACTCTTCCTTATTTTTCCTCTTCGCCACCAGCAGTCAGTTGCTGTACTTTTCCTCTCCTAAGCAAAGGGCTATAATTTATAATATATAATATAATTTATACAATATTTCTTATGAAATAACAAAGGGAAGAGAAACGGATGACAGGAGTACCAGGAGTTTCTCGTGCTATGAGTGCATCAGACACTCTCTGCAGTGTTTTACGGTAGGACAGAAAATACCCCAAACAAACCAAACAAACCATGAGCAGACATCCTACCCCACCATGATCCCAGCAAAGGAAATATCCAGGGTCAGAGCTGGACAAATGAGCTTTTCCAGCCATCCCTGATGTCACCTTGCAGATTGCTGCCAAGTCCCCTCTCTCTTAAATCCCTCTTTGTGTTTCACCCAGCCTAATTAAGTTGCTTAATTCCATTTTGTGGATACATTGTGGGAGCAAAGCTCTGTTCCAACAATGTTAATGAGCTTGGGTTAGAAGTTAAAGCCCCCACTAATGTGTTTAAAAGAGTTCTTACATGGAGCTTTACAATCAGCTGGAAGACACTTGGCTTATCCTTTCCATGGCAGTGGGACGGGGCAGGGTCAGTCTCAGGTTAAGGTCCCTCTTCCCACACCTCAACGCTCACTCTGAGCTCCTCAGATCAATCACAGCCTGCCTAGACCACCTAAGAGACCTGAAACGTTCCCACCTACCGCTTGAGCTTTGCCCTTCCGAATAGTTTCGAATGTCGATGATTTTGGTCTTTCCTAAATGATTCTTCTTGGGACGTGTCTCCATCCCTGGGGGAGAGGGGAGTTCATTGCAGCTGACCCCTCTCCTCCTGCCCAGAATCCTCCTGGTGCCCAGCAGCTCCTTCACCCTCCCAGGATCAATTCTGCAGAGATAATTGATGGCTCCTTCATCAAGTCTTTCTTCTCTCAGTAAATACACTTCCTCATAGCCGGCATTAGCATGGCCAAGTGACCTCTTTGCAATCAATGGCTGAGGGTGAGGAAGTTCCTCTGAGAAAAAGATTGTGTTAGCAAACTTGGAGGCTTGCTGCCGGGGCACGCTGGGAGCACTGAAAGGAACAGCACTCGGCTTCTCTCGGGCTGTTTTCCTCCTATACTTTCTGTGCACTTTGCATAATAATGCAATAGACTTGACAAAAGATTTATTCCTGGCGCCTATAAAATGACACAATACAATGAGTTCCAAATGGAGAGGAGAAAAAAAATTCAAGAGAAAAGGTAAATAAGCAAGTTCTTCTTAAAGTCTGTAAATGTTATGGACAAAAATTCAATTAGTGCAGAGGAAGCTGCAGAAGCTTCATTTTTCCTTTCTTTTTTTAAAGCCTTTTAACATCCAGGCAACGGGGCCTATTTAAAAGATGCCAGTTGTGCCTGTGCACGAGCATGCTGGCACACACAGGCAATAGAAGTCTGCCTGTGTCTAATTGTTGCTGTTCTGCTTTATATCCACACACAGCTGTTCTCTTTCATGATGGAGCACCACTTGCTTAACTAGAAATATTTTTACAGATTATGTATAATCTTAAACTATTGGTGCTCAACCACAGGCTATAGTGTGTGCATATGGCTCATGTAAATCAATAACTCGCACAGAGCACATTTTGCTTTGGAGTACATGTTTGGACTGAAAAAGAGCTGTTGATAGGAGTGCTGGGCACCCAAACCACATACAGCTTGCCTTTCTCTTTAAGGCCTTGTCATATCCACACCCTGAATTGTAACAGTCCCCAGAGAGGACTTCACATGGGCATTTATCCTTTCAGAAGTTATTTTTGGGGCTTTGTTTGTCTACCTGCTGATGCATCCTCTCAGGTACAAAGAGTCATCAGCTCCCACACAGCCCCTCATGGAAGTGAAACCTAAACATAGGAGCTGTAATTGCCATAATTTAAGACGTGTGGCTGGACAAAGCAAAGTGGTAGAGCAGCCACCTCACCCAGAGCCAGCAGAAGGCAGGCTGGATGTGGTCCTGAGCAAGCTGATCTAGTTGAAGATGTCCTGCTCATTGCAGAGGGGTTCGATTAGATGAGCTTTGAAGGTCCCTTCCAACCTAAACTGTTCTATGATTCTATGATCCCTGTACCAGCTGCCTATGACAGGGATGTGCTGCTGCAGAGATGGATATACCTTCATCACTACATTGAACTCCTCCAGCCCCACCTCGCCTGGCTTAGTGCTTCCTACAAAGAGAGCACCATTAAACAGGAATGTCACTTTATTCTTCCTGTCAAGAACTCTCTCCACCTGAGAAGGGTTTTGCAGAGCTGTGAACATGGTGCTGGCTGACAGATGTATCTTTTGCTGACGGACCTCTCCAGGAGATGATGTTGCAAGAGCCATGGAAAAGCTGGCTTCTTGCCTGTGTGCATATGTAGCCTCAGCACCTTCTTGGAGGACATGTCAGTAGGCTCTGTGCATGGTGATTGGGGACCACCAGGAGACTTAGCAAGGCTGATAACATGTTTGGGCATCTCCAGCTTTGCTTTCAGAAGGACTGTTTTACTATGGACAGGCCTAAGAACCTACAACCTCCTCCTGCTATGTTTGCAGGCAGCTAATGCAAGCCAAGAGCACCATCTACTGTTGTGCAGCGCTGGATTATCTGTTATTGACAGGTCTGGGGTTCAATAAAGGGGCTGTTCCTACAGTCAGGGTTCTTGACTGTTGCACTGAACATGGTTCAATAGTTTATTTGAGTTTACTGATAAGGAAAGCTCTCAAAGGAATGGATTTCTCTATTCAGTAATTACACCACGTGTGAAACTCAGCATTTACAGGGAGACACTTAGTGCAATGCCACAATAAAGTTCATTCCCAGGGTACATTATGGACTATGCAGCTAATTAAAAGAATAGTACAACAAAGCACTGGTTTTGGTAGAGGTGACACGCTGGAAGAGCAGCAGGAGGAGCGCATTATCCTGCACTATGGCAGCACCACACAGGACTTGATAAAAATAGGGTATGAATCACAGGGCCCCAGGGCTGGGTCTGTCCTCTCCAAGCTGTGCAGAGCAACCTGCTCTCAGCCTGGCAACAGAAGCACTTGCTTGGCAAATGCTCCCACTTAAGTGTTTGCCCACAGGTACCCCAATTGCCTGGAAAACCCGATCTATGTCAAGAGCATGGGAGCAGGATGTGGCTTTCAGCTGAGTGGGCAAGAGTTGCAGATAGTGGCCATCAGGATGGCTCTTCATCCGCCTGCCCAGTCACCCACACCAAGCTGGGTCCCCTATCCCCACCAATCCCAACACTCAGGGTGCTGCACAGGGATAAAGTGACAGCAAGTGGAGTTGAGCTGAAACCTTGCACTGTGCAATCCCTGATACGGAGCAAAACTTGAGGTCTTTCCCTGCAGATTTATGAGCAATGGCTTTTGGTTACTCCTGACAATCATTTCACTTCTTTCTATTTCTTTTGTGGGTCTTTAAACTCTGCAACAGCCCCGGCTGGGAGCCCCTGCTGTGGCTACAGGAACAGAAACTAATCAAAGGAATAAGTTACCCTTTGCTCAGTCATCATTAAACCACATCTACACTCGATTTTGGGCCACCCAGCAGGAACAGAGAATGGCTTGGGTTGGAAGGGACCTTAAAGCTCATCCAGCTCCAACCCCTGCCACAGGCAGGGACCCTTTCCACTGGAGCAGCTTGCTCCAAGCCCCTGTGTCCAACCTGGCCTTGAACACTGCCAGGGATGGGGCAGTCACAGCTTCTCTGGGCCATCACCCTGTGCCAGCGCCTCAGCACCCTCACAGGGAACAGCTTCTGCCTGAGAGCTCAGCTCAGTCTCCCCTGTTCTGGCAGGTTCAAGCCATTGCCCTTGGCCTGTCCCTACAGGCCCTTGTCCCAAGCCCCTCTCCAGGTTCCCTGCAGCCCCTTTAGGCCCTGGAGCTGCTCTCAGGTCTCCCCTTCAGGAGCCTTCTCTCCTCCAGGCTGCCCCAGCCCAGCTCTCTCAGCCTGGCTCCAGAGCAGAGCTGCTTCAGCCCTCGCAGCAGCTCCGTGGCCCTTTTTTGAACTTGTTCAAGCAGGTTCATGCCCCTCTTGTCTTGAGGGCCCCAGAAAATAACCTTCAGCATGGTCATAAGCATAAAGGCACTGATAAGAGGCATTCTGCATCAGTAGAGCATTGCCATTTTGATTCAGTAGCATTTCATACCCACTTTCATTTTGTGTAATAAACAGCCAAGGCACACGTCAACTGGCCTCATTTTTACAGGAAGGCTTTTAAACCCTCCCTGCCAGATCAATGCATCATTTGCAGTCACAGTTATCAAAAATAAAGGTATTTTGATGCACTGTGTCACAACCAAGGTGGAGCCTGAATCCCAAACCTGAAGAAACACATTACTTCATTTTCTATTGTTTTCCTTTTCTTTTCCACTTTACAAATGGCCCAAGTTCAAGCAGTTCACAAAGCAGCTCTAAGAGCTGGGGCCAGGCTGCCACCGCAGGCATTTGCTTCCCAGGCCCATAAATCTCTCTCGATAGGGTCTCATTTTTCTTGCCATTGCTCCCACATCCCCCACGGATACAGAACAGTGGGGTGCATCATGGAGATGAACACTGCCAGGGACAGGGCTGGGCTCCCCAGCTCCATGTGATTTGTGAGTGGTACCTGCAGCGTGATGAGGCACTCCAGAAAGCAATCGATTCTCTTTCTATGTGTTCTTAGAAAACAATTACCAGCAGGAGTGATGAATGCACTTCTAATTATATCCTGGCTGTCTCACCCCCTCCTAGTCATGAGCTACTTTAATAAGTAAAGGGCATTCAGGAAAAAAATGGTTTCATTCAGTGACAATTAAGTCAGTGTTTCCATACCTGGTTCTGAGGAGATGTTCACACTACCCAGATGTTGTGGAGGGCTGAGAGTGGAGAACCAGCAGCTGGACCGAGCCCCTAAGATGTCTTTGTGTTTTTACACATCAGGTCTGTCACCCCTCCATGTAGTGATTTGGGAGGTGTAGCCTTTGGATGCATGTTTTAGTCCTTTCACTTGCTGAAGTAGCTCCTAGCTCAAGCAGAGGCACTCATGTACTATGATACAGGTGACCCTTTAAAGCAAACCACTTGCCCATGCTGGATTTTGACAACAGTTTTTAAATGAAGGGTGAAAAACACCTTTCAGCTATTACCTTATTGGACAAAAACTATTAACTGAGGACTGTCAGTGCCAGCAGATGAAGACTGATCAAGTACCTGATTCAGAGACGTGTCTCTGCTTCATCAAGCCCTGTAGGTCTGTTAACCAGCCCCACAGAGACCATGAAAGCATTCATTTCTTTAGGAGATTACCACTCCAGCTACCTGTCCCTGCTGCCAATCTGAAAGCAAACATCTCTGCAAACAGCAGCAGGGATGGAACAGCTCAGTCCTTCCAAACTCCTGCAAAGATTTGCATCCGCCCCATTTTAATTAGCCTTTGCTGGGCCTGTTCTTAGTTTCTCTCAGTTCTTCCTCTCATTTCATCTAAATCATTTGCATTACATAAAAGCACTGTGGTGCTCAGCTTGTTTTGCAAAGGCTGCACCATGAGACTGCTTTTCTCATGTGCAGCTATTGAATCAGCTTCCTATTGTCTCAAAGTACCTTTTCCCTCCTCCCTCCCAAAAAGGCTTTGAGAGACTTATAATACCCTCTTCAAAATGGCTCATCATGGATGTATCACCTGAGGATCTATTTCTAACTAAGATTCACAATGAATAAGCATTATCCTTGATAGACTTTTTCATGCATTAGGTTGGAAGCATGCATTGATCAATGCAAGTTAAAATAACATTCAGCTACATAAATATAGAGCTCTATTTTGTAATTATTTGCCATACTTGACAATAAGCTTGAAAATAACATGTCTTACCCCATCAAGTGTGACCTTCTGTATGTGCCAAACACTGAGCAGCTTTTCCATGGGGGTTTCAGACTTCTCTGTGTCTTGGGAGAGGGCATGGTTTGGGTGCTGGAGAGAAGTCACCATTTCTAACCTGGGAGTGCAGCAGAAGGGGCAGCTGCAGTGAATTGACATGATGCCCCAACCTTTAAGAAACCTGGGTGCACAAAATAAGTTAAAAACCGGTTAATATCTACATTGCCAAATGCCAGCAAATAAATTGAGCATCTTCACATCTTCTTACACCCCTCTGATTACAGCTCTGTGGTGGCTGAGGTTACAACTCCAGCTCCTTTTGACATCACTGGGGCCAACTCAGTATAATTTAAAAATCTATTCTCCCAGATCCATAGCACACTCTCTTTTATACTATAATTGAGACTTCTCTTTTCCTCTGTGGATTATATTCTTTCTTTAGCTGGCTCCTAGCAATCAAACGGATCGCTTCATCTTCCCAGGAAAACTTCCACTTCATTAAAATCCTCCTCTTTTTTTTCCTTGTTCTTTTTGTAATTAATGTGAGTCACAGAATATTTTATATTTGGAATCATGTTATTTGTAGACAGTAGTCAAACGTGTTTGGTTAGCAGCCAGATGCTAAGCATATGCAGCAGAGGAGTGAGATGAAAGGATGTAGGTAAACAGGGAAGACACATGCTGATCGCTGCCTGACCCCCCCACCCCTCTCCATGCTGCTGTACTTGCTTATAATAGATGCCCGCCTGAAAGGTAAAGGAAAGCCAAATTCAGATGGAAAGCAGAAGTAATTCGGAGGATAAATTTTTAATTAAAAAAGCAGTATGGGATAGCAAGTTTAGAAAGATTGCTCCTAAAAGCTTAAGGCTGTTTTTTGACCCTTTAGCTTTTTTACTGCTATGGAATGAGGAAAGAGCTTTTTCTGGATGTATTGCAGGAAAGCACAATTCATGCTCTAAACATCTTTCTCATTTCCATCCAATATTACTGCTCTGCCCCTTGAAAGGCTGCAAAAAAAATACAAATAGAGAAGAAAGAGGCTATCTGCTTGCCAAATTATGTGTTTCAAGCAGGGAGCACGCAGATCCAGAGCTGTAATAGCTTCTCATTATCTTGCAGGGGTAATTTAAATTAGCTCAACTCTCATTTATGAGTGTGACATTTATTTCTTTGTATTGCAGCCATTCTTAAATGCCTTAATGCAGGATCAATATCACTTTGTACCAAGCACAGACCTACACAACATGCTACTCCCCAGAAAGCATTCGTTTTTGGTAGCCAGGGCTTTTTGCTTGACCCACTTCCAGTGAAGAACTGCAGGATGGGGCCCTCCAGAATGGTATTCCTTCCTGACTCATGGCTGTTTGCTTGTGTGCAGCAACTCATGTCCAGCCAGGCATTTTGCAGTGATGCCACCAACTCACCACAGCACATGTGGCCTTTTGCCCGGATGGAGATAAACAAGAGAAAGGGAGGACATGAACGTTGCTGGGTACATCAGAACAGAGCACATGGAGAAAACGTGGAGCAGGAAAACTCACTGTATATAATCTAAAATAACCCCTCTACTACACACACTGCAAATTCATAATGCATATCTATACAACAGTGAATATGCTTTGAACCCTCTCATTCCTTTATCTTGCTGTTCCAATCATCCAGCTTGGTGGATGAAATCAGACAAGCAGCATTTAGGTGGTGCTCTCCAGGTTTCCTCTCTGGAGCGCTGATGGCAGGTGAATGTGAATGTTGCCAAGCAGCGTCTGCCTGTTGTTTCAAAAGTTCAAGCTTTTGATTTGCTTTGTGTAGCCACAAACGGATGAGTTTAGTAAAATAAACTACATGACAGAGGCACAGCATCTCAGCAGAGACCAGGGGAAACTGTGAGTAATGGTTATAGAAGGAGGATAATCTGCAATTTAGTCCTCCCTAAGGTATGTGGGGTTGGAGACTGGAAGCTGTGATAGGAGAGAGAGATCAACACTGAAAAGCTTTATAGAGGAGTTTCTCAGATGACACATCCTTCTGCAAGATGTCATGGTCAGAACTCCATGAGATTTGGTGCTGCACTAATGTGGTTAGCTGATATTTTTATCACTGACATCTGTAAGGGCAGAGATAAAGTAATGGGGGTCTACCTACTTTGAAATAAAGAAGGGCTGGAGCTCCATCCACTCCCCACTCGCTTTCATAGGTTGCAAAAGTAAGTGAATATAAACACCACTATTCACCTGATTTTTCTGGGTCATTTGTTTCTGATTCATTTTATAGTGATATGTCCCCTGTTAAATGTTTTGGTCCAAATTCATGCTAAGGGAACTCCATGATCTTCAGGAGGATCAGATCAACAGTGAACTCAGAGCAGGCTGTAGCAGACACTCAATTCACGGCCTTTGCAATTAGTGACAACTTGTAAATGCACTTTGAATCTAACCAGAACATGCTCAGCCTACCTGGATGAAGGTTACACAGAGAAGCGCTGGGGATAAAAGTGATGCAGCACCCAGCAGCTCCAGCACAGAGGTCACTTAGTGCTGCTGACACCAGCTCCAGTTGTGCACATTGGCAGATGAGTTCCTGAATGCCAGGCTGGACCTGACTCCCAATGGCACTAGATATGCAGGCAAGCATAGAGGTAGGAACAAGGCAATTGTGGCCTCTTTAAAAAAGGATGCAATAAGCAATAATGTTGTCACATTTCTCTCGTGTACCTACACACGACAACTTTAAGACTTCAGAATCCTTACAATTTTAAAGACTAGTTTATCTACCCTGGTTTCCTCTTCCAGTGCTATTTCCAGTTACACTGATGGCAATTTCTCTACAATTACACATCTATGTCTGTCTGCAAGAACGGAGCTGGCTCTTCTGAAACTTTGGAGTAGATAAATCAAATGAAAGAGGCAAAAGCAGTACTTGAGCGTGATCTGACTTTAGCAGATAAAATCAGAGCAGCTCCAGCCAAGCTAGGAGCAATAAGCTGAAATCAGAGCAGCAAGTCCAGAAAGTGTCTCTAGGGGACATTTCACAGTGCCCTGATGCTGCACCCCAGCGTTAGCCTCAAAAGCCCTGCAGTAACATCCCTTCTGGCATAGGCAGAGGTATTAGAGATCCAAGTCAATGTGGTTAGTTAACACTGTCTGGTGCTAATATTCACCCTCATTCAGCAGCCTCGAAGGACAGCTGATACAGCACATGATTAGGCACAACAAGCTGAACCTCAGAGATGAACAAGCCTGTTGATGAAGGACAAACAAGCATTATATTTTTATGACACTAGAAATTAGCATATCAAAATCTTGTTCTTTCTTCCCATAGCCCATATTTCTGGGGAGGGAGTACGGAGTTGCAGAACAGAAGGCTCTTTTGCATTGGAACATATGTTTGTGTCGCTGTTCGGCCGGTTGAAGTTCCTCATTAGAAAACATCATTTGAATTCCTAAGTAGCTGCAGAAGGACAATGGTTAACAGGGATGTGTGGCAATGCTTCAAGCTTCAGGATGCCAACTTCATACAAGGTCTCTCCGTTAAAATTGCAAGGTTGTCGTGGTTTAAACCCAACCACGCAGCTCATTCGCTCACTCAACTCCCCCTTTCTTGCCCTCCCCTGCTTCCAGAGGGATGGGGAGGAGAATCAGAAGAATGCAACTCCCACAGGTTGAGATAAGAACAGTTCAGTAACTAAGGTATAACACACTGCTGCTANGCTTCCAGAGGGATGGGGAGGAGAATCAGAAGAATGCAACTCCCACAGGTTGAGATAAGAACAGTTCAGTAACTAAGGTATAACACAAATCACTGCTGCTACCACCAATAATAATAATGATAAAGGAAATAACAAGGGAAGAGAATACAGCATCTCACCAACCACTGACAGAAAACTCACAACACCCCAACAACCACCAACTGACTCCCTCCTCCAACCCCCCCAGAGCACTCACCCTTCCGGGTCACTCTCAGTTACATCCTGGCCATGACGTGCTATGGTATAGAATAGCTCTTGGGTCAGTTTGGGTCAGGTGTCCCGTCCCTGCTTCCTCCCGGCCTCCCCTCCTCCCTGGCAGAGCATGAGGCTCACAAAGTCCTTGGTCAGAACAAAACATTCGAGCAGTAACTAAAAACCTCCCTGTTATCAGTTTTATTCCCAAGTTGAGTCAAAACACAGCTGCACCAGCTACTAAGAAGGAGAAAAACTGACTGCTATTGCTGAACCCAGGACAAAGGTATAGACAACAGAGGCCACTCACTGTCAAGATGAAGAACTGTACCAGCAATTCCTCCTCAACATGACTGCTAAACCACCAGAGGCATGTTTCACTGTGGCTATTTCAGGAGGAGGAGTCTCTACTCTTTGAGTCCTGTGGCATAAAGCAAAGGCTGCTGGAAATGAACCAAACCTGCCAGCAAGTATTTTTGTAACTATCACTTTTGTTTTCAGCTCCTATGTGGCATTAATTATTTGCCCACAAAAATAACATCTATGGAAGCAAGGGAGCTCTGATGGAGCTATTTGTCCTAAGAATCCAGATGGATTCACCACTCAAAGTGAGCTGTAAAGGACAGGAAGAAAGAGAAAAACTCTTGCTTTTGTGACTTCTGCCTGCGAGAGCCTAAAAGAGGGGATGAGTAGGTGGAGGGAAGTTATTGGGCCCATCAACTAATCTGCCCAAACTCCTTCTATCAGATGTATTTTTTACCCTCTCACCTACTCAACACACACAACTATGAAACGGGGTTGATAAAAGCTCGTGTCTCACCAGCCCATCTTGACAACAGGAAACCTTGACATCTTCCAAGTAATTCAAAAATCCCTTCGAGTCAAGATTGAGGGGGGAGCGGATAATTTATTTGTGGGCTACCCATTTAGAAGAAAACAGCTGTGAATAGGAAGCCACCCATTGCCAAGGTTAAGCTTCGGAAAACTTCTCTCTAGCTGTAGCCTAATGATTTTTTTAATAAGAACCAGACACTTCAAAGCTCAAGATAGAGTCCTTGTTTGAGCTAAAGCCCAGCAGCTATAGCTATCCAAAAAGAATTAATTCCATCCGCTTTCAGAGGGAACAGGTATCCCATCCCAATAGAGTATTATGAAATGCTCAGTGTATGCTCAGTTGCTCCCTACATAAAGGTAGCTTGTGATATTTTATTCCTATTTAGAGGGATCTCTGAAGACAGACATTAAGAAAGAAACCACGCACAAAGTCTGAGTGTGTCTTTGGGTACAGCAGCACCTGAAGTACAAGCTGCCTAAAGAACAAGAGGCAAGTTTTGTGGGGAGGTCTGCTACACCTTCTGTTAGCCAAACACACACCAGGATATAAGCAAACCAGGAAAGCAGAGACATACAAACTACGAACAAAAAGTGCCATGTGCCAAACCATGTACGTCCCTATTTATAAACCCAGATGGATGCACAAACATTGTTGTTTTAATCCAACATGGTCCTTTCCTTACTTTTGGCAGAGGATCTGCTAAGCTTATTTACCACTGGATGCTTTAGCTCTGCTGCTTGCTCCTGGCAGAGCTGGGGTGTCTGGGACTTGCACTTTAAAGCATTAATATTGCTCTCTGATATGCTGATGGGGTTGCAAAAAAGTACTCTGGTGAAGGCTAACTGCTATCTGCTCAGAATTTAAACGTGGGAATCAAATGCACAGTGGGATGCACCAGCCATAAGCACTGGAGACAAATCTGTGAGGTCTTCCTTCGATATGCTGGGAACATTTTTCCACTCAGCCTTGAAAAAGTCAGGGTTGTTCCAAGTCACCCAAGTGAAGCTAAATTGTTGATCAGCATCCAGAGCAGACCTGCCTGGTCGAGATTGCGAAAGAAAAATGGCTTTATTAGGGTCTGTCAAAGCATAAACCCGTGCTGAAGACACTGCTTCACTGTCTGTAATAAAGAGCCTCTGTGTAATGATAGGTTCAACCCCAAGAAGAATAAAAATAGGCAGCAGAGCCTGTCTGGGTGCACCGGATGTGTCCTCATCAGGGAGGCTGTGGAAGACACGGTAGCTTCAGCTCTCCAAGCAGCAGCTCAGCTGGGCTTTAACCTTCTGGGGCCTCCTACAGCACAAACACTCCTGTTATACATCAGCCCCATGTCTTACCTGACTTGCACACAGCACCTCCAGGCTACTTCAGTGCATGGGAGGGATGCACCCACTGAGCCGTCCTCACCCAGGTGATGTGGGTACCGCTCCAGGGAGATAAGAGCAAACGCTGTGGGATTCAGCTGCAGTGTCCTCAGGAGCGTGGCCAGCACCAAGTCAGACTCCTGAGAATAAACGAGTGTGTCAGCCAGGAAACTCTTCACTTCAGAGGGGAAACGTAGGCAAAACCCCCTGGGAACACCACTGCCCTGCAGAGAGCAAGCTGAGCTTCCAGCACTGCTGCTTTCTCTGCCGAGTTGCTTTTCTACAATTAAGTGAAGCGTTTCAGGGTATGGGCAAGTACTGTCATAGAAACACACCGACTTCTGCTATTTTGATTCATCAAGACAGAAAATTACAAGAACACAAATTTGGAGTTGAGAAAGATGCAAATATAGTTATCACAGCCTTATCCTGCTTCTTCTGGCCAAGGCAAGGTGAGAGCTGCCATGGTAAACTTGTGCTTGGTTATCTATTAGGGTGTTCGGATGGTGTCCAAACAGAGGACATCAGATGTGTAGTCTTGTCAGAGTAGAAATATAGTTCAAACCATCCTTAATCCAATTCTGCAAAACTGAGAGGGAGGAAAGCTGTAAGTGTCTGGTGTGCTCAACAAACTGCATGATGTGTGTCTATCAAACCAAATCCAGAGTTTCAAACTCCAGCCACTGAAAGGTAGCCATGTGTCATCCTGCGCTACTGGTGCTTCAGCAGGGATAACTCTCTAATTCTGACAGGGAGAAATCATTCAGCCTGGTACTTCAGGACCCAAAGTGGTGTCAAGGATGGTGTCATACTCAAAGGACATTAGGATGAACAGACACAGCTGCCTGTTACCACCGTCTCGTCTCCAAAGCACACAGATACAGGACAACTATAGACCAGATGATCCTAACAGGCATGGAGCACAACAGAATAGCTGAGCTTCTCTGTTTATTCCTACGTTGTTTGTATGTGTTTGCAGTCTTTAAATCACAGGTCCCTCCCATACTAAATGATCCCAAACAGATACAACAATAAACTGTAATATGAGACAGAGACTGTGAGACAGAGCAGAAAATAGTACTGGTGAATCACAAACACTGAAACAAAACAAATGAATCAGTCCTAAATAGTCTAA
Organism: Agapornis roseicollis; assembly: GCA_002631895.1. Taxonomy (NCBI): domain Eukaryota; kingdom Metazoa; phylum Chordata; class Aves; order Psittaciformes; family Psittacidae; genus Agapornis; species Agapornis roseicollis. The sequence continues at coordinate 115,801 of NDXB01021676.1, read as the reverse complement.
TTAATAAAGGTTAATTTATTTATTGTCCTGCCTAACCTGATATCTCCAAACTCATCTGACAATGCAAAATGAGCAAAGCACAAGAAAGGGAGCAGTAATTGTAAAGCTTCAGTAGATACATTTTCCAGAAGCTTCTTTTTCTGCTACATAAAAGGCATCCTGGATTCATTAACACATCAGTGTGGTCAAGGTGCACAGACACGCTCACTCACATCCTGACTGGCAGCACCATAATTAAAAGGATGTTAGTGGATTAACTCTGAGTTAGAGACAGATCTTTCTTCCCTTTATCATGAATGGCACCAGAGATGGCCCTACCCACACCTAAAGAGATGCTACGCCTTACCCAGTGCAGTCTGCAGGGAGGAAGGCTTCACCACCCCCAGTAAGTCAAGCCTGGGACACTTACAGGCTGAGAAATAACTGTTTATGGAGCCTGACTACAAAGTCAATCCACTGTAACATGCTACTACATTTTTACATCTGTACCTACTCCCCAGTGGAGCATAACATTCAGCATCTGGACTAGTGAAAACATCCCTGCACTTGCTGGCTCACAGTAATTGTAAATGCAGCTCCCTACAGGATTGAGCTCTCCCCGGAGAACACAATCCCCAATCCTGATGCCTTCTAAAACAAAGTCTTCCTTAAGACTGAAAACTTAAAGAGGATTCATGGCTCACGAGGACAAAGCTGATGTGAGCACTGCACTCCAGGCTGGCACCAGGAGTGCCAGGGGCACCTGCAGGTGCTCCCACCAGTCCTAAGCTGTCCTACATGCAGTTCATGCAACAAAACTCATTGAATGCAACAAAATCATTGAATGCAACAAAACTCATTGTCTAATACTTGAAAAGCACAAAGAAAATCTAAGATTTGTGCTTTCAACATGTGATAGGCAAACTCAAGCTTCCCATAAGGCCATCGCCCCTTTTTAATTCAGGAGCTTCACAGGTTCTCCCTTTGCATTTTGGCTCTGTGGTATATGTAAGTTGTAAGACTGATTTCTAATACACTGAAACAGGAAAATAGTTGCCTGGGTCTGCAAACACTGTATCGTGTTGCTGATTCCTGTATTTGTTGAGGATATCCTGAAATCAACCTTTGGATACCCCTTCAAATCCCACATACTCAGTGGCTTCTCCAGGAGGTACTGTTGCCTTCCATCAGGGAGGAAAGATGTGGCCTTCACCAAAAAGCTTCAATTACAACCTACAAAACATGGATTGAAATAGGGAGCGAAAGAAATCTAATGGGGGTAAAAAGGTAGAATCTGAGATTTTACAGCAGAGTTATGGTCATAAAGTTACTAATTCCCTTTTCTTTTTAAGAGTCCTTCTGGATTACTGAGTCCTCTACACTGTAGGTGGCTGCATTTCATTTCTAAAGATGTAAGTGCCTGTCATTTCACAGTAACTACCTGTAGGAAATGGTAGGAGGGCATGTCAGAATGTTCGCTTTCAGATGGGCATGTGCATTTTCCACTAGTTCTTCCCTTGACAATTGTGCAGATGTTAAGGAATTCTTCCCTCCTTCACACACAAAAAGAGAAATTTAAGACCATATTTTTCTGGTGTTAAAGAGGTAAGTGCAGGTTTTGGAGATGAAGATAGCTTCCCACTCTGTCTGAGAGACCTGGGAACTCTGCTGTGTCACTGGAGCCAACAGCAGAGCAGTTCTGGGAGGTTTTAAAGCTCATAAGTTAACTGAGCTGTAATTGACTTTCAAATATTGATCCATTATTATTAGTGTTTGTTTAAAATCAAAGGGTATTTGATTTAAAGTTATTGTGCTGCTTTCAGAGGCTGGAAACCCCCCATTGGGCTCCACTAAATTGGGTCATTCCACCAAAACACAAAGCTTTCGAGAAGCTTTCCTTCCAGCAATGCTCTCTGCTTCCCCTCACTCCAGACTTAACTTTTCCATACCCATCTGCCTGTGGAGACTTTGCTTAGCTCCAGAGCAGCTTCTACTTGGCTTTGACTTCATTACTGTGAGTACTATCCATTAGAAGACAACCCTGTTTCCAAGTTCTGGGTATGGCCAGCAAGATTCTTCAGAAGCAGCTGCACGGTGAAAACATCAATCTTCTATCACCATTACTTGAGGTAAAACAGCTCCTTTTGTTCTTTGTGTTATATCGACCCATGAGAGGCAGCCACGGGTTGTGGCAGGAGCCACCAGATGGTCCCAGGCTTCCATCAGAAGGTTAAAAGCTTTCACATTTCATTTCTAGTGGTCCAGATGACTATTGCTGACTTCTTGAAAGGACACACCACAGCCTGAGTGCCCAAGTGGGTCATGGAGAAGCAATTTCCAATTCCTTATTCGTTGATTATTGTAGGCAAAAGATCTCCAGATATTTCATTTGATGAACATCATTTAATCATGTTTTTCAACTACCAGGACATAAGAAAACAGACAGCTTCAGAATGGTGTATAACTCCATTATTACCAGACTTTGTTGGAATAGAATTGTGATTAATAGCCCCAATTCTCATCTCAGCCCGAGGTTGACAAAAATCAATGTCATCTTAACCTTAATCTTATGAGAAATCCTTTCAGTTTGCTGGACCTATTGAGGCTTGAATCTTTAGAAGGTTAAGTTTTCATAACAAAAGTATGGATATAAACTTCAGTTCCCTTTTTCAAAGCAGTGGTTTTCATACAAGCATATGGCTCCACCTGGGACTTAAAAAATGGTCAAGTGCTGCAGAAAAGCTATGAGACACACTGATTGACTGGGAAGTGTATAAAGCTCCCGGGACACTGCATAAATACAGCCAGGTACTAAACATAATGGGTACTAACAAGTATTAGTCCCTAGTGCAGAGGCTGGTTTTGTCTGATTCTGCACAGTAGCTAGGGGGATGAGGCGCAACAGTAGTATAATAGAAACCATTTGGGTACTGACCATATGGGACCAAACCCAGAGCTGAAGCAAGAAGAGTTGATCTGCTGCAGAGGGTGGAACTATGCCCTCTTATGCTGAGGAAATAGCCCAAGAGCTGATCCTGTTTGTGGGGGCCATATGATGTTTAGAATTCTTTTTTCCCCCGTTTAAAGTTCCTCAGATTAGTAAGGGAAAAGGGAGAGAGAAGGGATGGATACAGCAGGTTGAGGGGTAGTGATGTGGAGCGGGAAACCACAGCCATATTTTCCTAGCTTTGAGGAGTACGAAGTAGAATGAAACAGCACTAGAGACTAACCAAAGTGCTTGATACTCTTGGATATGAATATATATTCCTGTCTTTGGATAGAAGCTTTTTTGTCTTCTGCTCCACTGAAGCCAGCATGGGACCTAGCTGGTTTACTCCAGCTGCGGGTCAAGTCTAAGTCTCCTATGCATCCACCCTGTGTCCCTCTTCATGCTACTACTAACGAACATATAAGCCCAAGCATGTTACTCCTCTCTATCTCTAACCACACTTCCCACATGGGAAGAGTAAACTATCACTCTACTCTGATCCTTTCCTTTGGAAAGAGTTCTACTATGTTGAAATGCCAAAGAGCGACAGCTCCACAAAATGCAATGAGGAGGCCAGGGAACTATTGAAGACCTTCCCAATACCTTCACCTTTTGGAGGAAAGGAATAAGCTGCTAAGCCAGGCAGCAGTGCAGAGAGACTTCTCAGAAGAGAGGAGCTCAGCAGCAGCTCTGCCTCGCTCTGCCAGGCAGAGGCTCCCCTGGAGAGCTCGCCTGCTGGATGGATGGCAGGAGCCTTGGCAGAGCAGCTGTCAGGTCACTGACAGTCCCAGCGTGAGTGTTCACTTGGGCTTGTGCCTTTCTTCCTCCATATGTGCCGCTGCAGCTGTACGTGCACATATAAACATACACACATTTACGACATCTCAGTCAATACTGTGGAACACAGGTCTTCAAACCTTGTACTCTGCCATTTTGCAGTAAAATGAAAAGCTGTTTTCATGCCTAAGGAGTGTCAAGTGATTGTCACCTAAGTGGGTGCTGTGCAGGCACAGAGATCCCTTGCAGGAGAGCAGATATTGTCATTTCTGGCCAATATTAAACTTGAAAAGCAGCCAAGGTAGGCAGAGCAGTCAGAAGTTACACCAAGACACCCCACATAGTCATCCAGCAAAGCATGGTGATCATAATCACCCATTTCCTGGTGAGAACCAGCTCATCCTCGATATCATTTGGTTTCCATTGCTGGCTGGGGTAGCTCCTGCCATCTCCCCTCAGCTGAGAGCTGAGGGGAGCAGATCTGATCTTCACACTAGCACCCCAAGCACCAATTTCCAAATGCAGAGACATTTGCCAGGCAGCAAAAGCACAGTGAGAGCTATTTATTCAAAGACAGGGAATGGCATCAATAAATCCAGGCAGAGCCTATCTGCTTGCTGGGAACACTGCAGAGAATGATGAAACCTCTGATACTGCTTCTAATTACAGCCTTTGCCCCTGGGAGCTGCAGGCTTTATTAATGCAATTATGATTTAGCCAAAGGCAGGGAATGTTTCTGATGACCTTGTAGGGGAACAGAGGCCTTTAGTCACCATGGGAATTGCTTCCTTCCCCAGCAAATGGCACATAACCAGGCATGTTCCCGTTCCTGCAGATGCAGCACCTTGTCATTTGACCAGAGTATGCGAATCGCTGTTTCATGCCACCTCCCTCACCCCCACAAATCAAATCAAATCCAACAAGTTTCAAGGTGTTCTTTTGGTAAGTAAAAAAACACAATCAACCGAAAGCAAACCTTGAAGTTCTACTAAAGTACACTTATACCTTGATTCACAACAAGTAGCAATAACCCACACAGTCCTAATTACAATCAGTGTTGAGCTCTGATTTAACTGTGAGTTGATGCCTCAGTTGAAGTCTAAATGCGTTCAACATGGAGACCTGCTCTCAAAAGTGTTTCCATGAATTGAAACTGTATCATGGCAAGAAGCTGCCATTAACAACAGGGTGCTCCTGGGAAGATGTCTCAATCATTCAGGAATGACATTTCAGACCCCATGCTACAGACTTAGAACCAAAGCAGGTTCTAACCTCAGAGCATCATCTACCCTTAGTCAAAAGAGCATTTCATAAGGTTACCATATGTGCTTTGTAAACACAAATCCAAAAGAGGATTACCAGGTTTGCTTTGATTTTAAAGGACCAAAAATACCTCTCTCCTGACATTATTCCCAGCACTTTATCCTCAATGGCTCTAAAATTGCACTGATTATCACTGAGCTTTGAGTTTCCCATGTAATAGAATCAGTCACAGAAACACATTAGGACCATCCCACAGCTGGACATCTCAATTTGACTACTCAAGGCAGACAGTAAGTGGAAAAAATGAGAACTGTTACTTTACACACAAATACACTGAAACCTGGGGGAGCTGGGTGGCTTGGCCAGGCTCATTCAAGGAATTGCCAACACAATTATGGAATATCCTGGCATTGGACCTACCTTTTCTGGTGCTGGCTGTGGTGTGCTGTTGGTGGCCGTGTGTGTCAGCCATGCAGTCTTTGGCTGGGCTTCACTGCAGAAGAAAGCAAAGCATCCACCTTCAGCACTTTTCCCCCCTGAACACCTTGTTGGGGGGTTTGGGGTCTTGTAAGTGAAGGACACGTGCCAGATCCTTTTTCAAAGTACCTGAAAAAAGCCTTACAAGGACATTTTGCAAAGGAGGGGATTGGGAATCAGGAAAACTAAACTAGCATGGGTGCACGTTGGGCAGGCTGCTTGCACTCCCCCTAAGGACCTACCTCTTGGTGCAACTGGCAGACACTATGACCAGGCCCTAGGGAACCGTGTGCCACCAGCTAAAGGCCCAGAGAACTTAAAAACCCTCCCATAATGTGAGGGAATGAGACATGGACAGATGCTTTCAGTCAGATGAATCATCTTCAAGAAGCCTGAGGGACAGAGTTTTAAAAGACATTATAATGCATTAGTCAACCTTAAAGCAAAGGCTTCTGTAGACCTCAATATCTTTAAATAATTACGCCTTAGAGACTTGCCTGAGGTTGCACAGAAACTCTGACAGTGCAGGGAAACAACCATGTTCATTACAGCCCCAGACCACTGAGCTGCTCCTCAGTACAATCACAAACACCCATTAAGGAGCAAAGGGGGATTTGCATGAATTTTACTGTGCTGCTTGCAGCTCCTGGTAGCTTTCCATTTTGCATGATGCTATAGTTTAACCTCCTACTGTTAAGCATGAAAAACTGCCATAAAGCAACAGCTGGTGCTAGCAATATCTGCTCAGTCCTAACACCACCCAGCATGTACCAGTACTGAATATTGATGAAACTCAAACCTTATTACAGTGTAGCACAATATGTTCCTTGCCTATAGACACGTTTTGCAGAGTTTTCTCATTATAAAGCAACCAAGACACAAAATGAGGAGACAGATCAGGTCCAGGATCAAAAAACCCACTTGACCCAAGGTTTTGGGAAAGCCCCAGGGGTCTTGCTTAGCTCTAGGAAGGAGTGTTTCCTACCGCAGGAATCTAACCCAAGTGAACACAAAGCTAGGGGATGTCAAGTCTTGATCCATCTCTCCTTAAGAACACACTTGGTTGCAGTCTGATATTGTGTCCTGAAGACAAAGGCAAATTAACCACTTCAGACCAGCAAGTGTTTTCATGCACAGCAAATGTTCTCTATAGAATTCAAATTGAAAATCCCTGTTTCCTAAATTCACATTAATTTTGATGCTTTTTCAAGTTCAAAACTGGAAATACAAAGTGTTATGAGATGTATCAGTCCAGAAATAGGAGCACGAGTGTAAATTATAAGACAATGCTATTCCAGATACAGATAAATTTTGAGGGAGTTTTACTTCTGGGAATTTAGTGAACTTAAAAGATCTATGCATCATTGATTCATCCTTTGGTAGTGGTCCAGATTGCACAAAATCCACATTATTAACTTGTGTAGCTGATAAGTCACATTATGAATTCACACATTCACCCCCTCAACCAAAGAAATACAGAGAAACAGCAAAAGCAGTGTTGTGAATACTCTGATGGTCTGCAAGTCAGAAGATGCTCTATAAAACAAGACATGGGGGTCAGCAGCAGGGGAACATGCTCATTATCACCTTCCTGCACCCATATGCAGGGCTGGTCCCTTATAGCTTGTAGCCATCAGACAGCAGCCAAACCACCCTCTCCCACCTTATAGACCAGAAATAAGGAGGGAAGAGACCTCAACAGGCCAGGCCTCTGCGATGGGGGAGAATCACGCTCATACGACCATATCTTCATTTCCTTCTCTTACACCATGTTTGTGCTGAAGCTTTCACAGTACCCTGGGGCAAGCAATGGAAGGACTTGATTATTCTTCCTGTTGGAAAGTTGTACCCAGCAGTCTAAGGAGATGAAACCTAAACCCGTGACTTCTCCCATGATCAGTGGGCATGGGGAGCATTTTATTCCTCACTCTTTGTTCAAAACAGTTTTAAATCCTAACCCTTCTGACGTACCTGCTGTGGAGACCTTCTGTTTGACCTCATTTGAAAAATTAATAAGAACAATCTCTGTCTCATCCTTAAGATCATTCATGAAAATACTGATGGACAGTAAGCCCAGGATAAACCTGTGCAGAACCTCTGCAAAACCTTCTGGTTTGAGAAGAAACAACTTTCCAGCATGGCTTTCCCAGCCAATTTTGAAACCACCAAATGAAAATTCCCTTCTAATGAGGCTTCTCTACCTCGAGTATGAAAATTAATTGGAGAAAAATCAAAAGCTTTATTAATGTCAAGCTATACAATATCCACCACTTTCCTTTTGACCATAAAACGGGATTATACTGACACAGGAGAAAAATCACAATGTTTTGAATGCCATTTGTTCATGACAAAGCCCATGGGATGCTGCTGACTTCCTCATTATGTGCGAACAGTCGCATTATTTGTTCCAGTGTTTTCCTGGCAGATAACATCAAGCTGCGGGTCTGTACATGGAAGCTCCTTAGCCCCATTTGAAAGAGAATTATTCTACCTTTGCCAGTGGGGCCATCACCCATTCTTCATAAGGTCACAAAGCCAGGGAACAGCTCTGAGTTTGCTCCAGGCTTTTCTCTGCATGCCACACAGTGATTTCTCACTGCATGTAGCAGATTTGAGAACAACAATCCACACGTTTTCCTCTTTTCTTCTGTGTTGGCTGCCTGGTGGCAGCTCCACATTTTAGTTGAAGCTGAAGGATTTCAACATGAAACTCTAACGTGCTGGGCATTGCTCATCCACAGCCTTCCCTCTCCACTGAGGACCAGGTCAACACTTCCCCATCTTGTCTTGTGCCTAATGTCTCACCCTCTGTATCCTTCCTAGTTCCCTCATCATGTTGTGCCTTGGTCATTTTGTTCTGTCCTCTCAGCTCACCCACTGGTTTTTTGTATTCTTCCATAGTAATCTGACCCAGTTTCCATGGTCTGAACTGGCCTGCTTTGCATTTGTGGTGACCAAAGGCATCATGACTTAGCACTAATAAACAAAGGCCATTAGATGCACAGACAAAGCACACCAGAAAGATACAGGCCACTATCACCCCTGTCCAGCAGACCCGGGTTCTCTCTGCATACTGATCTGAGAGACTTCTGCCTGCAAAACAAAACAGGAAACAGCCACTTCTCTGGAATGCAATTAGACATTATTTGCACTAATGTCTGGAAGAACTGGCCTATGAGTCAGGTTCTAGATGTTCAGTCTAGGAAGTCCCTTCCTTAGTTGAAGGTATGGCATGCAAAGCTGATGAGATGGCCGAGGGAATTCTGCAGACCCTGGACAGAAAGCTGCAAGAGGCAAGGGACAAGAAGGTGTTTTGAACTTTGCACATCACTATGATTTAGTGCTGCCTCCAGCAAGATGAGAGAAGTAGTAAGGAATCAGGGAGACTATACTGAGCAGCTCCATGGGCAAAAATCCTAGGTCAGTGTCAGGATTTGAATATGCAAACCAGAGTTAAGGGAGGAAAGTAAAAGACCCACTAGATTTCTCATGATGATCCTTACAGCAATATGTCCAGGCATAGGAGACTGTGTAGGAGGGGCCACAAAGATGCTTGTCAAGAGGGTAGATTGGCATCAGGGAAGGAATGCACTTGAAGAGTGAAGGCAACAGCTTTGCTGTGGCAGGGATGGGGAGCAATGGGTGCAGGCAGACAAGACATTGTCACAGCAGATTGGTAAAAACAAGGTTCCAAGAGATGTTTTAACTGAGCAGAGTGGGGCAGGACTGCATTTGCTGAGGCATGGATGGGGCAGTAGCAGAGATGAAATCACATTCCCAAGGTTCTGGCATGTCTGGGTTTACATAGCTGTGTGTAGGAATCCATCTGAATGGAAGAAATCTTGATGAGGGGAAGAAAACAGGATTCAGGGCACTTCTTCAGGTCTGGAAGCCCAGTAAGAAATTGGAGTTGGCTTAAGGGTATCTACAAACCTGCCTATGCACAAACCTGCAATCATTTGGTCAAGCTCCACTGTGGCTGTGAAAGTCTTTAACAGCACTCCTCCCCCTGCCCCAGACCGTATATACCTGCTAGCATGAGAAGAAACACATGAGCCCTAGATAAGCCAAGAGGCACAGACACCCTACCTGCATAGATGGATCAGAAGGGTTGAATTATAGAAATGTTAGGCAGAAAAGCCTGCAAAATTTAGAAGTAGCTTCAACACCAGGACCCAGAAAGAAATCTGAGTCAAAGACAGGCACATGAGCTGACCTGAATGATAATCATGGTACTGGCAGCAGATCAAGAAGGGATGAAGAGGAGAGCATGGGGAAGAGACTGAGGTCTCAGCCATGCAGAGATTGAGCTGATGGCTGCGTCTCCAGAGGATGTTGGAGAGACAGGCTGAGATTTTCATATGGACAGGAGGAGGCAGGACTGGAGTGATCAGAGTCATCAGCACAGCCTCAGGAGCTATTTCTTTGCAGAAGAGATTATTCCCAGGCAAGACCTAAGGAGACAAATATGTGAGTCAGAGGTGGGTGTTGTTGCTGCAGACAGTCAGAGCAGGCAACACCACATTGCAGCCTTGGCCCCAGGTCTGGCTGTTGCCAAATAACCCCAAGCCAAGAAAAAGAGCCTGGCATGACCACGTCACTCCACCAACAACAAGTAACAAGTCACTGTAGTCTTAGAGCAGACATGCATAATATCACAGAGCAATTCAGGAAAGAAAAATGTGGGGAAAGATCCCATTGGAGTGCCTGGGCTAGGCAGAAGAAACAACAATTTGGTGAAGAATACAACTGATATATTTCTTACTGCTGTAGAAGCAAAGCTTACAATAGGTGTCTGGACAGTAACAAAGGGTGCAGCTGATAAACAAGTAGCATGAGAAAAAAACCAAACCAGGACTGCTTTGGGTTTGCCACGTTACAGAAACAGGTAGCAACTTGTGTTATGCTTCTTGGCCAAACTATTCCTCAGAATAAAACTAAACAGAAAGACAAATTCAGCTAACTGAATTCACTAAGTGCATTAATGCAAGCCAATGAAACCACATTGCCTCTGGTGGGCCCCAGCAGCCCTCCTGCGGTACAGAGATACAAGCATCACTGGGTGACAGCACACAGTTCATCACCTGTCCACACACAGGCAGGACCAATCCCACACCATCCCCATGGTGAGAACATGGGCAAAACTCAGGAGCTGCCACAAATGAAGGCTTTAAGGACCCAGGCACACTGGCAGGGGCTCAGCTGCTGCTGGACCCAGCCTGTGTGTTGAAAGCTGAGGGGATCTCCATATTCATGGGCATCTCAGTGCACCCTCTAGCTCACAGCGTGTTTGCATAGCAAACACACAGCAGTGGGAATTCCTGCCTAAATTATTTACCCTCTCTCAGTCCAGTCTTAACTGTTACTGAATCACTATGAGGAAAAATCTTCCTTTGACTTCAGAGGACTCCACATCAAACCTCAGTAATGCTTTCATTTCTAGATGAGAGGATCTGAAATTAAAACTGAAAACACAGGTTGATGGTCAATTCCTGGCTCTTTTTGCATTTTCTATAGTATTTTCTTTCAATTGGAATAACCCAGAGCTTGGCTTAAGAAGAAAGAAGGATCCCTTTGGCAAATACTTGCTCACTTATTGTGAAATACCAGATTTTCTAAGAACTGCCCACATTTTTCAGGACACTGATCAAAGGAAGCATTATTAATGAAGAACATCATTTGACAGAATGTGTCCAGAAAAAAACAATTTTCCCCCTAATAAGACTCTCTGAGATCAGGACCTCAGCATCAAAAATGTCCCACACAGCCCATGGTGCACAAAGCATCATAACTGGAGGAGAAAGGCCTATGGGACAGAAACCCCACACCTGCTCTCCAGTACCTACACATCCAGGGTGACCACATACCATGGAACCATAGAATCCCAGCCTGGTTTGTGTTGGAAGGGACCTTAAAGCCCATACAGCTCCAACCCCTGCCACGGGCAGGGACCCCTTCCACTGGAGCAGCTTGCTCCAAGCCCCTGTGTCCAACCTTGAGCACTGNATACAGCTCCAACCCCTGCCACGGGCAGGGACCCCTTCCACTGGAGCAGCTTGCTCCAAGCCCCTGTGTCCAACCTGGCCTTGAGCACTGCCAGGGATGGGGCAGCCACAGCTTCTCTGGGCCATCACCCTGTGCCAGCGCCTCAGCACCCTCACAGGGAACAGCTTCTGCCTCAGAGCTCAACTCAGTCTCCCCTCCTTCATTTTGAATTCATTACTCCTTGTCTTACCACTACAAGTCCCTGATAAAGAAGGCCATGAGCTTTGTGCCAAGCTTGCAAACCCTCAGGACCAAAACAGAGACAAGGATGCAGCAGAACCATGCAGGTGGGTTGGGGGGGGGGGG
>NDXB01021676.1:86179-103878 GCA_002631895.1 Agapornis roseicollis | reverse complement strand
GGAGGGCGAACCACATGGGGGGGGGGGGGGGGGGGGGGGGGTTTAAATGTACCACAGCTGCAGACCATGAAGAAGCAATGGAGTAAAAGCTTCTTTGCTCAGTAAAGAAAGAGCAAAGATCTAAAGGCGTGTTGGAAATATAAAGAAATCACTCCAGAACAAGCATAGCAAAATCACCACCAAAATAATCATATTCCTGCCAAAGGACCCAGATGCTGACAATTTATTCTAACATCCACTTTTGCTACAAGAATGAAACCACAAAACTTAAGGGCCAGGGGACCAGGTAAGGATGAATGTAACCCCCCAAAAAGGGGTAGAAGCCAAGTGCATATATAGATATTTCAACCACATTATTTCTTTTTTCTGGTAACAACCTACCTTGTCTAATAATTGTTAAGCTATTAGGATACTGTCCTAGGATACTGTACTGTATTATGAAGGATTGCTAGTATTAAGATACTACCAATATGTTCTTGCCTTACACACGGGTGTGCTTCCTCTTTGCCTATTGTCCTGGGTTGAGCAGTAGCAGTCATCTTCTTCTTAGTAGTTGGTGCAGCTGCGTTTTTGACTTTCAGTTGGGAACAGAACTGATAACTGGAATGTTTTTAGTTACTGCTCGAATGTTTTACTCTGACCAAGGGCTTTGTGAGCCTCATGCTCTGCCAGGAAGGAAGGGAGGCCAGGAGGAAGCAGGGACAGGACTCCTGACCCAAACTGACCCAAGAGCTATTCCATACCACAGCACATCATGGCCAGGATGTAACTGAGAGTGCCCCGGAAGGTCAAGTGCTCTGGGGGGGTTGGAGGAGGGATTCAGTTGGTGGTTGGTTGGGGTGTGGTGAGTTATCTGTCAGTGATTGGTGAGATGCTGTATTCTCTTCCCTTGTTATTTCCTTTATCATTATTATTATTGGTGGTAGCAGCAGTGATTTGTGTTATACCTTAGTTACTGAACTGTTCTTATCTCAACCTGTGGGTGTTACGTTCTTCTGATTCTCCTCCCCATCCCTCCAGGAGCAGGGGGAGGGCAAGAAAGGGGGGGGGTTGAGTGAGTGAATGAGTTGAGGGGCTGGGTTTAAACCATGACAGATTTTGAGCACATGAGCAGCCTTCACTCCTGAGTGAAAAAGGCCTCAGCACAAGTTGCCAGTTTTTTACTGTTTAATGGGATTTGGTGACCATCCCTCTGATGAGTTTTCCTATGCAGGGGCTCTCCCAGCTGCAGCCGATGGTGCTCACTCTCCATCTGTTCCCCCTGAAGAGACCTTTGCACAGACACTGTGAGAAACCCTCATCCGTCTACTGCTGCCACAAACTCATTTTCTGTTACAGCCTGTGCCATAGCCCCTCAGCCAGAGCCCCGTGGTGATGGCTCAGTGAACAGTGTCCCCTGTCTCACAGCACCATCTCGTGGGAGACTGCAGCTTGAAAACCAGCAGAAACCATCAACTTGGATTATGCCCATACCTGAGAGTCCGACCGCTCTTCCCGTAGCTTCAAACCCCTGCGAGAAGCTGCTAAGGCACAGGAAGAGCAGCACTGCAGCTCTGCAGGGCTTGTGCTGCCTCCGGAGTGCAGCTAAGCCAGCAAGGAGGCACAGGGAAGCCTCACTATGGCACAGCATCACCACGGGCTTGTCTTTCCAGGAGGAAGCAAAGGATCCTGCATCACACTGCACAGGTCAGCAGCTCGGGGAGGGCATCCTGCCCCTCTGTTGTGCTCTGGGGAGACCCCCCCCCTGCAGCCCTGCTCCAGCTCTGGGGCAGCAGCACAAGAGGGACCTGGAGCTGTTGAAGTGAGTGCTGAGGAGGCCATGGAGCTGCTGCAGGGGCTGGAGCAGCTCTGCTCTGGAGCCAGGCTGAGAGAGCTGGGCTGGGGCAGCCTGGGGGAGAGAAGGCTCCTGAAGGGGAGACCTGAGAGCAGCTTCAGGGCCTGAAGGGGCTGCAGGGAACCTGGAGAGGGGCTTGGGACAAGGGCCTGTAGGGACAGGCCAAGGGGGAATTTCATGATTCAATACACAGGGAAGGCTCAGATCAGAAGTGCAGCAACTATTTAGCCCATCTCTAAAGTACCCTATTCCAATTCTGCCTTTCACAGAAGACCTTCAGTTGCTGCCTGCTCAGCTCAGGATACAACCAGTGGGGGAAGAGTTCATCCAAGCCCTGTTAGGGTGGTGAGGCGCTGGAATGGGTTGCCCATGGAGGCTGTGAGTGCTCCATCCCTGGCAGTGTTCAAGGCCAGGCTGGATGAAGCTTTGGGTGCCATGGTTTAGTGTGAGGTGTCCCTGCTTATGGCAGGGGGGTTGGAACTGGATGATCTTAAGGTCCTTTCTAACCCGAACTATTCTATGATATCACATGGTCCCAACAGCTGGCAAAGGCTCCAACTCCTCAGCTGCAATCACCTTCCTCAAGCTGAAAAGCCTGCCCTGGTAAAGCCATAAAGATGTTTCAGGAAACGTCTCTTTTGGCAGCCAGATCTTACAGTGGACCCAAAGGTGTACATCTCAAGGGTATGTAATGGAAGTCTAGAGCTGGGAAAGTTTTCATCATCTCAAGAAGTGTTTATATTTGTGATTCTGTTGTTTCAGGTCATGACTGAAGTGGGCCCATCGATTGCTTGAGTGATTTCCCTCACATTTATAACATCTCCCACAACAGGGCTGTGTTGGTCAAGGAAGAGGGGAACCAGACCCAGCAGATGCAGGCAGGGCTCCTGCCCAGAGGCTGAGCCAGGCTCAAACTCAGGACTCATCCTTCCTCCTGAGATTCCCTAGGGAGCATGCTGGAGGGTGGAATTACCACCCCTCAGAGAAACCGAGTGTGAAACCAGGTTTTTGAATCACATTTGACTTCAGTTCTGCAAGGTTTATTAAAAAAACCCCCATGACTTCAGTCTCAGGAGCCTGCCTGCTGCTGCTGCGGATGATTTGCTGGGATACAGTGAAAACAAGAGGAAACCAAGCCTGGGTGACCATGATGTGTCCCACCATGGGGCACGGAGCTTTCCATCTTCCAGAAAATCATTCTCAGAGGCTATTTCAATGGCACTTTACACCAACTCCTCTCCCCATAGAAACATCTTCTGTTGCCTTTTTAATGACCAAATCACCCTTCTTAGCCAGCACTGAGTGTGAAAATGTAGGAGCAGCAAAGAGCTGCTCTCTGCTGCAAACACTTGACATAAAGCATATCAAATCAGCTCTGCAACACAGTAGTGCCTCATACCTACACAGCTCAGCAGTGCATCACCCTCGGCCACATGCTGGGAATTCTGTTTGCTGAGCAGCAGTCTGCACCCAAAGGCAGGAGATCCAGATGTTTGGCCACGTCACCCACACATATACCCCAAACTAGAATTTAACCCCCAGATTACAACCACAGGACCTCAGTGTTTCCAACTCCTTTAGATGGAAGCCTCAAAGAGTCATTAATATGCTCAATTTATAGCAGCACATTGCAAACGTGGTCAGGCATCCAGTAAGCTTTCAGGTATCCTATTGAGCCAATATCTAGGCCAGTTTACTTCTCCAAATGGAGCAAGATCCTGGTGGTGGGGAAAGCAGTGTGCATGGTGTTCGCACAGCCAGTGTCAGACACAGATAGCAGAGCAAACGCCTCCGTCTGCACACTTAGTCCTCTCTGAAGAGGGAGCCAGCAGACAGGATTTCACAGTGGGTTTGCCCATCCTCGCTTTCTTCACTAGATGCTCTTTGGCTCTTGTGATGCAAACAGTCTCTGGTGGTTTGCATCTAGCGATGCAGAGGCTCTCAATCTGCAGTGATTCACAGTCACTGCAAGCCCAGCCCTGTGGAGCTCAGCAAGGCAGAAGCCAAGGTTCACCCTTCTGCTTTGTCCATCCTCTGGATGGACCAGCCCTTGAATTGAAGTTCTGTTATTTCATCTCCTGGAGCCTGTTTTGCACAGATTTTCTTCTCAGACAGGAGCATTTTGTGCTGTCTCCCACCCAGGGAAGGTTGAGCTGCCTGCACAGGGAGTCAGCTGCAAGCTTAAGCCTCCCAAAACATCCCAAGAGCCCACACTCATGGGCTTTCTCCAACATTTAATAACCTGCTTATCAACCCATCAGGTCCCCAAGTGCTTCCACACCTCAGACTGAGAGTACAATCAAGCCTGGCTCCTGCTTTGTTTTGGGGAAAGTGGCCAAGAGGCAAAGACTGAAAGGATTTGCTATTGGCATTCACACTGTGGGGAATTCAAACAGGCCAACATGGAAAAGCTTCAATTTCAAAGCCTGCTGTGATCAGGTGGGAGACTAAAATGTCTACCTAAACTGTAGGACTTGCTTGGAGCTTTATAGCAGAGGCAGGATTAGAGCTAAACCCCTCTATTTCAGAAGCACAAGCTCTCAGCAATTAAACTGAAAGAGGTTTTCCATTAATGAGCAGTAATTAGAGCTGCTGCTCAGAGCCAAGCAACTCCAATTCCATCTGAAGGTGGAAGCTGTGCTCTTGTGCGCTGGCCAGCTCATTACAGGGGCTATATTTGCCATCTTCATGCAGACAGCATGAAGACAACTTACCTCATACCCTTCTCTGTCACCACCATCACCAGAACAGCTCCCACACTGCATAAAGGGTGCTAGTGGGCAGAGGAGAGCAACATAGCTGAGATAGGCAGTCCAGGCTATAGGCAAACTGAGAATCTACCTTATAGTAAGTATTTCTTTCTTATTCACTACGATTCATTTTCACAGCATCCACCACTTAAAAGCTGGTTTCATTTTACTGATGCTGCATGTTCTGAGGGCTTTACAATGCCTAAAGCTTAAAAAGCCACAACATTTTGTTCAAGCTCTCAAGAATAAGCGATGTCTGTGTAAGTTTTGTTTCTGAAGAGGCATTCCTCTACAGAAATCCCAACCCTCTGCTTTAATACTGACCTGACACAAAGCTGCTGAGCTTGGAAGATGGAAGCTGAGAGCACAGATCAAAGAGGAGCAGCCACAGGGACAGCAGCATTCCTAGCGCTGCTCCTAATGAGCTGCAGAACCCACCTGCTGCAGAGCAGAAGAGACACAACTCCAATGCCTGAAGATGGAGCCTTCCTCATACTTGGAAGGCACTTTTGGACAGAGAGGCTGTTCAAAGCTTGAATTTAGAGGGATTTGGTAAGTGGACCATTGGCTTTTGGTTGAAATGAATCCTCTTGAACTTTGAGGGCTGGGTCTCTGCACCAGTTCCCCTCTGGATTTTTGCAGCTTGAGCTCCACTCCACTAATTAGAAGTGGTCTTTAAGCAGCACATAAAACAGACGTGGAAGATGAGGAGCAAATGGTAAATGTAGGGCATAGGGGCAGAGTGGTAAAAGGCTCCCTCGCTCCATCAAAGAGGTCCTTGTACTGCATTTGAAACTTGAAGCTCATTTAAAGTTGTTGGCTTGATAGTCACACGTAGCCACCTTCCCCACATGTGGACAGCCCCACTCCTCTTCCTCACAGCAACCTGCTACCGCAGTGCTCACTGCCAGCCCTCCTCACTTCCCACAGGAGCCCAGAAAGTGTCTTCATTGAGCCTGACCGGGGAACAGCTTCACACAGGAAGATGGGAGCAACCAGAGGAGATGAACACAGCAGGCACACAGGAGCAGGCAGAACCATTCCTGCCGGCTGGGCTGGCCCCAGGCTGCAACAGACAAACCCAGCAGCAGCCCTCTGATGATGCTGCAGGGAACCTGCTGCACTGGCACAGGCAGGAAAGCACAGCCTGGGCTCAGGAGGGGAAAGTTTAAGAAGGCAACAAATAACACCAAGTGCTTTGGTTTCAGGAGCACCCCTTTACTTGCAAATGGATTTCTGTGTGGAAATGTTCAACCTTAAAATGTGGGGGGGTGAAAATTCCCCCTGGAAAACTCCAGGACACAAAGTGTCATTTTCCCCCTTGTGCTCCTATCAGAACAGCCCTGAACGAGGAAACTTCACATTCCCTCAAAGACCGCAGCAACCCCTTGCAAGAACACTGGCTGTTCTTCCAACCATAGCTGTGGCAACACAGACTTGTGATGGGTCTGAAGGGTCAGGAAACAAGATGGCCAGTCAGAACCCAAAAAAGACCTAAGGAAAAGCCTTGGTGATGAAGCCACCAGGTTACCACAAGCCTGCCTGGAGCAGCTCTCCTGCCCTCAGTCGCTGTTATCCTCACGTTAGTGAACAAGGTGCAAGGCTGATACAAAAATTCCTGAGCAAATCAAAACACAACTTCCCTTTGCCCATAATACTCTGTCACTGCTCTCACACAGCCCTGTCCCAGCTTCTGCTCTTTCATTTGCTTTCCTGCAAAGCAGAGGCACGTCAAGCCCCAGGGAGGATAAAAAAAAACAAACAGAAAATCAATTGCTTTCTTAAGAAAGATCCAAAAGGGATCCAAATGGGCTAGGATTATAGAATGGTTTGTGTTNACTCTGTCACTGCTCTCACACAGCCCTGTCCCAGCTTCTGCTCTTTCATTTGCTTTCCTGCAAAGCAGAGGCACGTCAAGCCCCAGGGAGGATAAAAAAAAAACAAACAGAAAATCAATTACTTTCTTAAGAAAGATCCAAAAGGGATCCAAATGGGCTAGGATTATAGAATGGTTTGTGTCGAAAGGGAGCTTAAAGCCCATCCAGCTCCAACCCCTGCCATGGGCAGGGACCCCTTCCACTGGAGCAGCTTGCTCCAAGCCCCTGTGTCCAACCTGGCCTTGAGCACTGCCAGGGATGGGGCAGCCACAGCTTCTCTGGGCCATCACCCTGTGCCAGCGCCTCAGCACCCTCACAGGGAAGGAGTTTTTCCTAGTGAAATTAAATGAAATCCTGCTTGCAGTTGTTACCTTTGTGAGTCCTGAGAATGTTTCTGGAGCTGAAAAAACACCTGAGATTTCAGGCAAACGACAGTCTCCTCATTCAGCTCACGGCCAGTGCAGGGAACGGCACAGCACAGCACAGCACAGCACAGCTGTACATGCCAGAAAGAGAAATCGTAACTTGCAGGGAAGGGCTGAAGCTTCCAGTAAATGTCCTCTGGGTTATCACATTACAATGGGCGCATATAGATATAAATATAGAAGTACACACGCATGTAGATATACATATGTAGGTACACATACAAAGCTGTACATGTAGATATATATGTGTGTGTATATATATGTATAGATATATATACACACACATACATACACACCTTCAGGACTGGTGGACTTGATAGTTAGGGAGCAGGGAAGCTCCATAACGTGCCCTATGGGTCCCACCAGCCAGGGTCCAAACACCAATGCCAGGACAAGAGCCAGCAAAGACACCATCCGGGGAGGGTCAATGTTCCCTGAGAGCCAGACCGAGACTGAGCTCTGGCCCACACCCGAGAGGGGCAAGGGCAGGTACAGCCGCAGCTCCCACTCCTCCCGGTGCTCCTGCCCCACAGGAAGCCCGCAGCCGGCTCTGCCGGCCACTTGCTCACCGCAGCCCCTCTCTCTGCTTCTCCCAACAGAGAGGTTTCCCCTCCTCCTGCCGATGGCAATGGAAGTGCCTGGGCTGAGCTCCTGCGCTCTGGCCATGCAGCGACCGCCCGGTTAACACACGCACACACACACACACACACACACACACACACACACACCCGGGCTGCCGCTGTCCTTGGGGCCTGCCCAGGACCAGCCTGGCCCCCACCAGCAGGCGCAGGGGGTGCCAGGGCCCCCCCGGGGCAGCGGCCGCAGCTCCCCTGTGCCCGTGGGCAGGAGGCAGCCTCTACCAAGGAGCGGGCAGCCATGGGGGACACCGTCCCCTCCATGGGCCCCACCAGCCTGCCCGGCTCTGCTGGCCACCACGAAGCCCAGAGGTGAGGCCCGGGGGGCTGAGGGTTAGGGTTAGGGTTAGGGTTAGCCAAGCTCGCATCGCCCTGTGCCCGCCTTCCCTTCGCTTGCTTCTGCAGCAGCAGTGACCGCCCAGAAGCTCTGGCACAGCCCATGCAGGTGTCCCAGCAGGGACCAGCCACCCTCCTGAAGCCTTTCCCCATCAGGCAGCAGACACCAGCTTCACCCATCCGCTCCAGCCATCGTCTGACACCAGGCACAGACATGGCACCATCCCTATGGGCCCGACTGGGATGGCTTCCTCCAGCAGCTCCCTGAGCAATCCCGGTACACTGTGGAGAGCGGTGGCACAGTGGTGGTGGCGGACCCAGGGGATGCTGAGGACGCTGTGCCTGGTGTCTTCATTTCCCCAACAGCCTCACCATCACCGGATTCTTCAATGAGTTCTTTGACCCCTTGGAGTGTGTGGTGAATGGAGACTGCGCTCTGGAGCAGGCGGTGCTGGGGCAGCTCCCCAGCAATGAGGACAGCACCGTGACCATTGATGAACCCAGCTGTTCTGCTGAGATGCCCCACGAGCTCCCTGAAAACTGCAGGTGCGTGGCACAGGGCGGCTGCTCCAAAGAGCCATTGGTGGTGGTGGGGCTGGGGGCTGGCCAGGATGCGGTTCCTCATGTCCCCAAAGTCCCTATCCCAACCAGCTCCCTCAACAAGCTCCCCCTCCTCTTGGTGCACAGGGCAGAGGACAGCAGCACTACGGAGATGGAGGAGGCTGACACCACCTTCCATGGCAGCCCTGACAGCCTGGACAGCACAGACTCCTCCACCCAGATCCCTGGTGCTCTGCAGCACTGGGTGCACATCAGGAGAAGCAAGGGCTGCTCAGTGTCAGCGATGCTCGGGAATGCTGATCCCTACTTGTGGGTGCCCGCTCTCCCTTGCAGGAAATACAGCAGGAACGGGTCAGGGGGTCAGCAGACCTCCCCCACCCCCCCGGCCACCACTCAGCCCCTTGCACACTGCAGAAGAGAGCTCTCTGGAGAGCTCTGTGCAGAGCTCTTGAGGATGCCGCAGAGGCCGCAGGGAACAGAGCTGCAGAGTCCCCAGAGGAATTCCCTGGCAGCTCCTATGGAAAATCCATTGCTGAGCCCTCACGGGCAGCCCAGGGTGCTTCTGAACCGCGTGCCACTGTGGAGTGTCCTCGCCCTGGCTGCCCTCCCACACCATGCACCCATCACGCACAGACTGGTGCAGGAGGCACTGAACAGCAGCCCAGGGTGGCTCTAAAGCAATTGCCAGTGCCCAGTCCTCAGGCCATTTCCTCAGCTAAGCCCAGCAACAACCACCCGTCACTGACAGACTGGTGCAGGAGGCATTGCACAGCCAGCACAGGACAGTTCTAAGCCATTTCCCACTCCCCCTGGTACTCATCTCATGCCAGGGGTTGCTCACACTGGCAGGGGTGGGCAGCAGGCTGGCCAAGCACCCCATGACAGCCAGCACCACCAACAAGCAAGAGGTCTCCCAGCAAGACAGCATTCCAGCTAAGAAAAGGAGGAAGCTGGAGCTGCACCAGCTGAGCAAGCACTAGGAAACACTGTGCCAGGGGCACAGCACAGCAGTGGGCAGCAGCACAGAGCGAGCAGGAAGCAGCAAGGGGAGAGATGAGGACACCCTGCACCAACCACACAGCAGCTTCTTGATCTCCATCCTGAGTTTGCACCCGCTGGGGCAAGGAGTGAAGATGCCGGGGCCACTGTGACCATTGCACCAAAACCATAACAGAGTCAGAAATTGCCCTGATAAACATGGAAGAGAGCACCAGGGTAGCCAAGTCCCTGCAAAATCAAACGAGCAGGTGGCAAATCCCCCGGGGAGATGGCAGATGAAATCAATGGGAAAAGCATCAGAAGAGAAGAGCAGGTGATGAGGATGAAGGATTTGCCAATGTTGACTTGCTAGAAGGTGCAAGAAAACCAAGGCTGCCCGTTACAGCTCAAGATGTTCAAACAGACTCTGCTCATAGAATCACAGAATCAGCCAGTTTGCAAAAGACCTTTAAGATCATCATCCTAAGATCTTTTTAAGGCCACCATCTCACCACCAGCTCTGCTCCCAAGCAAAGATGATTCCATCCCCCTGACTGAGCAGGCACAATCCCAAGTCCCACAACAAAGAACTGAAACCATCCCAATGGTGACTGCAAAGTGCCTTTGCCACCCAGGCCTGTTGCTGCTCAGACTCTTGGCAAGCTCCAAGATGAGGGCTGGTCTGAGCAAAACTGCACGTGTGGCGCTTGTGCACAAGTCACCAAAGCCATAAAAGCCATTTCTGCTTTTAGAAACAATTAGAACTGTGGAACTTCGCCCATTTCCACGCTGCGCACCAATATCTTTCACTTCTCTGCCCCAATGCAATGTGTTTTAGAGCTAACTTTGCAGCTGAAATAATGCTCCACATCCTTCCTCCCTGTCCTAAAGAAGTGCAGAGCTGTGCCTGCTGGCATAAGTAAAACCCTGCTCCACCACTGACCCAGTGGATAGTGCTGGCCTGGATGATCAAGACAGGGTCTCCTCTACACATCATGCAAGCAATGCCGTATGGAGTAGTGCACAATGAGCTCAAGTAAGTCACCCATAATCACCAATACGCTCCAGTCCCTCCTAGGAGGAATCCTAGGAGTCCTCATGGACTGGGCAGAGGGCAAAGACTGGGGAATGTCGCCAGAGGAGGAGGTGACGTGCTGGGAGGCCCCACTGTACTACAGACTACAAGGAATCTGCTGGGGAAAACGGTCTGGGTTATTCCTGCCTCGGGCACAGGCAAACCCACTTGTGGGACTGCTTTTGCTCAAGGACATGGGTGCCCTTGGTGGGTAATGTGGGAGGATGGGCAAGTCTGGTGATACCTCAAGGGGAATTAGTCTTGGGTGAGAACAGCCACTAAATTGAACTGTGTGATGCTGTGTACACTGGATACTATCGCTGCCATGGTGGCCATACATCAATACAGCGCTGGACACCTCATGGCACCCATCTCCAATGCTTCAGCTTGGAGGATATGAACCTGACTCCCTTTTTGAGCATCACATTAATGAAGCATGGACTCAATAAAACTGGACAAGTGCAATGGAGATAGATTCAGAATAAGCTTCAACATGCAACAAGCCCAGCAACACACACCACCCATCTTTCCTGCCTGGAGAGACACATGACAGATGGAGCCCCAAGTCATGGACTGAATGAACTCAACAAACGTTTGTAGTGATGGTCCATAGACTAGGGGAAAGATATCTCTGTGTGTGTGTGCATATATGTATATACATATATATCATATACATATATATATATCTCAAAGGACAGGAAAGCTGATGGTGGAAAGTGTGAGACCTTGCATGTCATGAATGGTATGAAATAAGGGGTGGAAACTGTGGTGGCTTTGGCTGGAATAGGGTTGATTTTTTTCCTAGTAGCTGGTGCAATGCTGTGTTTTGGCTTCAGTCTGAGAACACCGCAGATAACACACTGATGTTTCACTTGATGCTCAGTACCACACACTCTGGTCAAGGACTTTTCAGTCTCTCGTGCTCTGCCATGAGAGGAGCACACAGATTTGGGAGGGAGCAGAGACAGGACACCTGACCCACACTATCCAAGGGTGTATTCCACACCAGAGCACATCATGCCTGGTATAGAAACTGTGGGGAGTTACCCCAGAGGGACAGATAGCTGCTCAGGTCAGATATCGATCAGTGGGTGGTGAGCAATTGGATTGTGCAGCACTTGTTTCTTGGGTTTTTCCTCTTCCCTTTCTCTTTTTAGTTTTATATTCTATATAAATATAACCTGTTGTACTTTTGTTATTAAACTGTTCTGATCTCAACCCGTGAGTTTTACATTCCTGTGGTTCTCCTCCACATCCCATCCAGGGAGGTGGGATGAGGGGTTGAGGAAGCAGCAAGTCCAGAGGAAGCCAGAAGTATGACCAGGGGCTGGAGCTCCTCCTGTATGGAGCCAGGCTGAGAACATTGGGGCTGTTCAGCCTGGAGAAGAGAAGCTGCGTGGAGACCTCAGAGCAGCTTCCAGTGTCTGAAGGGGGCTACAAGGATACTGGAGAAGGGCTCTTCGTCAGGGACTGGAGTGATAGGACAAGGGGTGATGGGTAACAGGGGAAGTTCAGGGTAGATCTAAGGCAGAAGCTGTTCCCTGTGAGGGTGCTGAGGCTCTGGCACAGGGTGATGGCCCAGAGAAGCTGTGGCTGCCCCATCCCTGGCAGTGCTCAAGGCCAGGTTGGACACAGGGGCTTGGAGCAAGCTGCTCCAGTGGAAGGGGTCCCTGCCCGTGGCAGGGGTTGGAGCCGGATGAGCTTTAAGGTCCCTTCCAACACAAACCAGGCTGGGATTCGATGAAGCAAGTTTTCATCACCCTTAGTACGAGCACCAGGGCAACAACACGTACAAGTACAACGATGTGTGAGTGTCTCCGCAGGGCGTTTGGAGGAGCCCTTTCCGCAGCCCGGGTGCCGCAGGCGGTGGCTGCAGCCTCTGTGCTGGGCTGCAGGTGGCAATGCAGCTCCACCGGCAGGGAACGCCGCTCTGCAGCTTTGACGCTGAATTCTGCTTGCAAAGCACCTTGGTTTGCTTTGGGCTTTAGGGTGCGAGGCCAGGAAAGCAGCCCCCTGACCTATGGGGATGCCCCTGTCTCTGTCCCAAACAGAGCAGCTCCTGCGAGGTTGAGCTGGGAGCGGGCAGCCTGGGCGATGCCCTCAGCATCTCGGGGGCCCCTCATGCTGCCCTGAATCCCTGTGAACATTCCTCAACCAAGGCACCCATGTGCTGGGGTAGCCAGGCTGCCTGCTGGGGTCCTGGGTCACTCTGTGGTGGCACTTCCCCTGGTGCCATAAACGTGGCTGAGGTGCTGAGTGCTGTGTTGGGTTTCCAGAGCAGGTTTGTCCCTGTTGCCCCATCCTGCTACACTGCAACATCACCAGTATTGGGACAGCTGGGCTGGGAACTCAGTGTGTTGTCTGGACCTGGCCCAAGACCTGACCTTACTCTCCTGCACTGCTGTTGTTGCAGAATCAAATGGAGACCTTATTACAGCCTCCAGTACTTGAAAGGAGCCTGTAAGAAAGATGGGGAGACACTTTTTAGCAGGGCCTGTTTGCAACAGGTTGAAGGGTGATGGTTTTAAACTAAAAGAGACAGATTCAGGTTGCATGTGATGAAAAAGTTCTTTATAATGAACGTGGTAAAACATCGGCATACATTGCTTGAAGAGGTGGTGGATGCCCCATCCCTGGAGACACTCAAGGCCAGGCTGGATGTGATTATGAGCAACCTGATCTAGTTGAAGATGTCCCTGCTCATTGCAGGGTCTTGGACTAGATGAGCTTTGAAGGTCCCTTCCAACCCAAACTAATCCATGTAGGAGAGGAAAGCTGTGCAAGGATGATGCAGCCTGGGCCTGAATGTGGTGGGTTAGTACCCCAAAAGTAAGAGACCCCCCAAAAGCAGGTCCAGGAGCACTGAGCCCCCAGACCATGCCTTCAGGGGAGGGCGCAGCTCCAGGACCTGCACCAAGGGCAAGGTGAGGAACCACAAACATCACCAATGGTGAGCTGCAATGCCCACGCTGCTGGTAGGTGGTATTGGTCCAGCAGGCTGTGGGGCTGGTGGCCAGGTTCAGCTGGTCCAGACTAGTGGGTGCTGCAGCAGCCACTGGCACAGGAGGAGGTGCAGCTCTGGGAAGGGGAGTTCAGGGTGTGCATAGTGTTTTATTCATCTTTGTATCCTGGAATACCTTCCAGCAGGTCAGAGAGAGGCTGGGGGTGTGCCATGGTAACTGGGTGCTGCTCTGATCAGCATCCATGAGGGCTGCTCTGACACCCTAAATCCCAGTGACCATTCCAGACCCATGGCCCTATATCCAAACCCCAGCAGTGGAACAACACCATTGTGCTCTGTCACACAATGCTGGCACTGCTGTCTGCTTACAGACTGCTGCTGACCTCAGAGATGTTTGGGTGTGTCGGGGTCCGATTGGAGAAAACCAGACTGTGTTTCAGCTCATGATCCCAAGAGTGAAATTAAGACTCAAGTGAGGTCAAGCACCCGAATCAGACAGTTGGTTTATTACTAAAGGACAATTGTTGTAATAAAGGGAAATGATTGTAATAAAGGGGATAGCAACAGAACAGAGTTGGAATAAAGGTAGAGAACGATGCAAGGATTGGGGGTGCAGAGAGATCATCATCACTGTGGATCCAGTGATGTCCCACAGTTGTTGATGATGGGAGTATGTAGTTAGTACCAGAGCAGAGCAACCCCAAGAGCCCATCAGAGGTGGGTATTCTCATGGAGGCGTCTTTCTGGGGTCATCCCTATGGAGTGTGTCTCATGGAGTTGCTCTCACAGCAATGCCTCATGGAGGGTGTCCCTCAGGGTCCATAGTATTCAGTGGAAAGTGTCCTTACAGAGGTATCTTTCCAGAGTCAACTGCATGGCAATGGCTCCCTGGTGATGTCCCTCTTGGTTATTACCATTTTCCCCTTTAGAATGAGTTTAGGGGGAGTACCCCTGTTCTTCATATTGTGTATTACATGTTCCTAGTGGACCAGTTTCCCTGGTCTTGCAGCCAGCTCTTCAAATGCACACACAGGTGTCTGCAGCAGTTCTTGAAATAATGGGCAGCAATTCCTCACACCAGTCCTCAAGGTAACAGACTGGACAGGAAGAGTCTTAGCTCTTTCCCATTCATCCCTCAGGCAATGTATGGTGGAGTCCCAGTTCAGCTCTTCACACCCTTCTCCCAGGCAATGGGTGTTGGAGTCTTATCTCAGTTCCTCCCACCCATCTCTGAGACAAAAGGCAGGTGGATTTCCAGCTCAGCTTCTCAGACCAGTCTTTGAGACAATGGACAGACTGATTTCAGATCAGTTCTCACAGTGTGCTCGGCTCTTCCTTGCTCATCCTTCTTCCTCTTACGGGATCCAAGCTGTTGGTGCAGGCAGGCAGTGCTTCCCACCCTGCCGGTGCTGGATGGAGAGAGTCAGGATTTGGGATGTGGCTCAGGGCTGGTGGGGGAGGGAGTGCAGAGTCTCGGTACCTTCCCCAGAGGCAGATCAGCCTCCCTCCTGCCTGGCCAGAGGGGGTTTTGCTGGATCTCTCAGGCAGCAGGGAATTTGGAAGTAATCAGCATCACTTCTGCTGGGAAAGGTGGAAAACCAAGGCAGTGCCGTTGCTATGGTTGCCGCAGACTGTCCTTGATGCAACACCATGTCAAGCAGGGCTGCAAGCAGATGTGCTGCAGCTGGAAAACAAAGCAAGTCCCCCAGGTATGAGCACGACACAGCAGGACACACTCACTGTCCCCTCCGCTCCCAGAGCCTCCCCTGGGATGCTGGCTCTGCCCTTGGCTGCATGTCCATATGCTGGACCCTCCCTGGCAGCAAACCCAGCAGTGAAAGCAGTGCTGGGGAGGGGGAAGCAGGGCACTTCACCAAGCAATGCATGTAGGTGCTTAAACATAACACCCTCAGAAGGTTTGTCATTCAAATAGTGTGTATGTGTATGGGAAGTGCTCAGTATCAAACACTTTGAACAAGGGAGATGCTAAATGTTGGCTGAGCATTACAACCAGGGCTAAATCTTTTTTCCCTAATAAATTACAGGATGAATTTGTGGGGTTTTCTTGGCTTTGATCAATAGGGTTTGGGCCATGTGTAGGTTCACTGGGTCCCACTGCATCCTCCGAGGCTGAGGGCTCAGGCTCTGCCTCCTGTCACACTCCAGGCTTGCTGCTCTTTGCTTTGTAGCTCTTGGCTACAAGGCTTGGAGCATCTTAACCACACACGTGACAACCTCATCAGAGGTCTGGAGCAAAGCCAGCACTGGCATTGAGAGCCATAGGAGCAGCCTGCAGAGCCCAGGGCCTGATCCAGAAAGGTGTTCAGGTGGGAAGCCCTGCTGCTGCTTCCTAGTGCTCCTCTGGGCTCTGCCCTTTGTGCTGAGGACCCATCTTCTGAGATCTGTCTCCTTGTACCCCCGGGGTACTTCTGCCCTTGTCCACACCAAGCACGGTGCCATCAAATCCTATGAGCTGGTGGCCCTGGAGGTGCTGACTGGGATCTGCAGGGTTCATGTCCTTGTGCCAGGAGCAAGCACCTCTCATGGATGCTGTGTGGTGCGGTGGGAGATGCTCCCTCTGGCCACCTTGCAGTGTCCCCTCTCCCAGGCTCTGGTGGCCCTCAGGATGTGCAGAGTGGCCGGGGGGAACTCCTGCCCTGCCCGAGCCCATCTCCAGCAGCGCAGGCGCGGGTGAGCGCCCTTTCCCTTTGCTCAGGGATGCACTGATTCCTGGCTGGGGCTGGCTGCCGGCCAGCCCTGCCCAGGGCCCAAGGGGCTGGTTAAGTTCATTGCTTTGCTTTCAGAGGATTCAGGAAGCCGTCCACCAGCATTTAATTCAAACTCATTGAACAATTCTCCTGGGAGCAG
Source organism: Agapornis roseicollis (assembly GCA_002631895.1). NCBI lineage: Eukaryota > Metazoa > Chordata > Aves > Psittaciformes > Psittacidae > Agapornis > Agapornis roseicollis. Next base: position 87,577 of record NDXB01021676.1, on the reverse strand, counting down.
CTAGTTCAAGACCAACCACTACAACAGAGCATCCCTGAGATCAGCTGGCATGGCCCCATGGAGAGCTCCATGTCCTCCAGCTCATCTCCATGGCTGTGTCAACACAACGGTGAGTGCAGGATAAGGTGCCTGGCTCAGGGTAATGTTGGTTCAGCTCTGAACCTGGCTGCCTGCATTGCCTCCAGCCCCAGGGGATATCTTGAGGTCTGTTAATATCCCTTCCACTTCCACCCCAAACCTGTTTCTAGCTTGGAGCAGTTGCCCCCCAGGCAGAAGTCCCAGAGCAGGCCTGGCTCAGCCCTCACTGGCCTTCACAGCCTGTTGCCAGCTCATTGTGCTGCACAGATGGTGGGATGCACACCCTATTGTGAGGGGATTCATGTCCATCACTGGATGCAACAACCTGAGGCCACTTGGATAGGAGTCTGAGCAAGGCAGAGCCAGGCTGGGAGTGCAGGGATGAGTTCTCAGCTCCAGCAAATGAGTGGTGTGCAATGGGAGCACCCTGGGACATGAGGTTCCCTGAAGGAGGCTGCTCTCTGGAAAAGCCTTTTCAGTCTGTGCTCAACTCTGAGCAGTTCTGGGGACCATCTGTGCCCCATTCTTACGGCATTCTGGGGACTGTCCCAAAGGACAAGGCTGAGGCCATGCTGCCTTCATCCCTTGCTCCCCTGTTTCTGTGTGGCTCTATGAGGGCAGCCCATAGCGTGTCCTGTGTTACACCGTTGACAACTGCTCAGAAGAAAACTAATGATCTTCATTAATGAGCTGAACACTTGTGGGTCAGGGCCTGATGTCCTGTGCAGGGACACATGCAGTCATGCAGCAGGACTGAATCACAGCTCTGCTCATGGTGCAGCCTTCCTGTTAGCTCTGGGCACATGTAGCTCTGCAGCACACACAGAAAGGCAGCTCCACGTTGCCTTCCATCCATCCCTCATACCCCAGGCTGTGAGATGGGACTTGTGACAGCTCATCTTGCTTGCCTGGGAGGTGTGGATCAGGCGATGTGTCCCAGCCTGGGAAGCAGCATCTGTGGCTGTAATTTAGCCTAGAAGGGGCAGGAGAACCCAGGAACCATCTTGCAGTGCGGTGGCTTTACTGCAGTGTGGGACTGGGGCACTGAGCACCCCTCACCTTCCGGAGGTCCCTTATTCCACCTACATCCCTTTGTCACAGTCATCATCTGTTGAGCAGCTGAAGCCACCACCTTGGGACTCACAGAGCTGCAGGAGGGACTCAACAAGCCATGGCCAGAGGCATCCATGCGATTTACAGTGCTTGTTCAGCCCATGAGCAGCCTGGAGCTAATCCTGTAACAAAAGCCTCGGTTTCTTGTACAATCTTGACTTTCCTATGCTGGGTGCACGGCTGGCTTGGGGGGGGGGGGGGGGGGGG
>NDXB01021676.1:72878-86116 GCA_002631895.1 Agapornis roseicollis | reverse complement strand
GGGGCAGGGGGTGTTCAATCTCACCCCACGTCCCAGAGGGTGCTTGGGGGGGCTCCCCAGGGGGGGCAGGGGGCTGTGTGTCAAGCAATACCTTAATAACCCCCACGTGTATTCATCTCAGGCAGAATCCCAGCCTGGTTTGTGTTGAAGGGACCTTAAAGCTCATCTGGCTCCAACCCCTGCCACGGGCAGGGACCCCTTCCACTGGAGCAGCTTGCTCCAAGCCCCTGTGTCCAACCTGGCCTTGAACACTGCCAGGGATGGGGCAGCCACAGCTTCTCTGGGCCATCACCCTGTGCCAGCGCCTCAGCACCCTCACAGGGAACAGCTTCTGCCTGAGAGCTCAGCTCAGTCTCCCCTGTTCTGGCAGGTTAAACCCGACTCAGTTGTGCAGTGTGCTCTGCAGCTCGGCCAGGCTCGGCTTTGCCCCTGGGGGTACGCAGCTGTTGCCCTGGGGTTGTGCTGCCCAGCGTTAAAAGCCGAATCAGCGCAGGGGGGCACGGGGGCTGCGGGATGCGGCAGAGCCCTCACCCGCTGCGAGCCGCGGAGCAGCATTTTTCAAACCCAGCCCTCGGATGCTCGCAGCGGGTTTGGGGCCGGGCTGTAACGGACGAGACGCGGCGGGTGGGAGGGAGCAGCCTCGCACAGGCAACGGCTGTGAATGGGCTCCTCGCTAGAGGCACCGTGCCGAGCTCCGCACGCCCCGATGGCCTGGTGGGCACCGTGAGAGGGGGCCCCAGGGGACCCCTATCCATGGGGGTGCCCCGGGATCCTCACCATGAGGGGCCCTGGGGACTTCTCACCCATGGGAGACCTCTGCCTCTGAGGATGCTCTACACTTACAGTGGTGCCCTGGGGACCCCCACCTCCGAAACTGTCCGGAGGGGCCTGTGCTTAGAGGCTCTCCCTGGAGACTTGTACTGCTGAGGACACCCTGGGGATCCCATTCTCTCTCCCGGAGCACCCTTACCCTCAAGGGTATCCCAGAAACCCTCCCCACCGCCATACTCCGGGGTGACCCCCCCTCTACAGGGGTACCCCCGCGATCTCCTGTTCCCAGGGATGCCTGGGTGACCCTCACCCAGAGCAGCGCCGCGGGACCGCCCCGAAATGCCCGCGGGACCCCTACCCAGGGGCTGCCGTTCCTCCCGGGACGCCCCTCACCCAGAGCGGTGCCGCCTCCCGGGGCAGGGGCAGGGGCAGGGGCAGCGGCAGNATGCCTGGGTGACCCTCACCCAGAGCAGCGCCGCGGGACCGCCCCGAAATGCCCGCGGGACCCCTACCCAGGGGCTGCCGTTCCTCCCGGGACGCCCCTCACCCAGAGCGGTGCCGCCTCCCGGGGCAGGGGCAGGGGCAGGGGCAGGGGCAGGGGCAGGGGCAGGGGCAGGGGCAGCGGCGCTGTGCGGGCGGAGGGGTCGCTGTTGCCGCTGCGGCCGCGGCCGCCCCCCCGCTCCCCCCGCTCCGCCGCCGCCTTTTGTTCACCGCCCGCGCTCGTCCCCGCCCGGCGGCGGGGCGGGCGGAGCCGGGGCCGCAGCCGCAGCGGCAGCGGGGGCCGAGCCCAGCGCAGCGCAGCGCAGCGGGACATGGAGGCCGCGCCGGCGGAGCAGGGTCCCCCCGAGCCGGCCCCGCCGCCGCCGCCGCCGCTCCCGGAGAGGAAGAAGAAGCCGCAGCGGGCACCATCCCCCGCCCGCCCCAAGGAGGTGCCGGGCTGGTCGCTGGCCAAGAGCCGGCGCGGCGGCGGCGGGGGGCACCCGGGCGCGGCCCCGCGGCTGGCGGCGGGGGGCGCGCACCCGCGGCGGGCGGGCGGCGGCAAGGACGGGCGGCCCGAGAGGAGGGCGGCGGCGGCGGCGGCCCGGGCCGGCTGCAAGGGGCCAGCGGGGCGCGGCGCGGCCAGGGCGAAGGGGCGGTGCCGCGGCGCGGAGACGACGGCCACCGGGGCGAAGCGATCGGGACCGGGACCGGGGCCGGGGCCGGGGCCGGGGTCGGCGGCCGGGCCCAGCCTGACCGACAGCAGCTCGGAGGTGTCGGACTGCAGCGCCTCGGAGGAGGCGAAGCTGCTCTCGCTGGAGCTGGGGCTCAGCGGCAGCGATGGCGAGTCCCCGGGCAGCGCCCCGCCGCCGCCGCCCTCGGCAGGCGAGGCCTCGCCGCTGCCCGAGGAGCCCTCGGCCGCCTCCATGGCCAGCAGCCGCCTGCAGCTCAGCACCTCGCTCGCCTTCTCCGACCTCACCGAGGAGCTGCTGGACGCCGGCACCGACGGGCTGCTCCACGAGCTGGAGGACCTGCGCTCCGAGAACGATTATCTCAAGGTGGGCACGGCGGCGTCCCCGGGCAGTGGTGTGGCACAGCGTGTGTCAGCACGGCTCAGCATGGCATGGCATGGCGAGACACAGCATGGCACAGCATCCTTGGCTATAGCATGGGGTTCTGTGGCATCCCAGGGCATGTGCCAGCATGGCTTAGTGTCTCTGAGCACAACACAACATCCCAAGGCAAGGATCATCACCATGTGGCATCCTAGGGCATGGTTCAGCATGGCACAGCATCCCTGGTAATGACATGGCATCCCAAGGCATGGCTCAGCAAGGCATGGCATCCCTGGGCATGGCTGGGCACAGGGCACAGCTTGACTCAGCTCTGTATAGCCTGGCTCAGCCTGGCATGACACTGCTGAGCGTAGCCTGGCCCAGTTCAGTTGGGCATCACTGCATGGCATGGCTGGGTGCAGGGACTGGCATGGTTCAGCCCAGAAAAGTATCGCTGGACATAGCTTGGCATGGTACAACTGAGCTCAGCTCAGTGCACCATGGCACAGATGGGGATGGCACTTCATGCTATGGATGTGCTTGTCTCAGTTTGGCATAACATGATGTAGGGCATGGTTGGATGTAGGGCATGGCTTCCCTACTCCTGATGTGGCCCAGCTGACATAGAGCAAAGCTCAGCTTGGCACAGTAGGGCCCATCTGGGCATGGTCCAGCATGGTGTGCCATGGCTGGGCATTGCTTGGCTCAGCACAGCATGGCATGCTTTGGCAGAGGGCACACATTGGCACAATGTGGGCCATCTTAGCCTGGCATGACCCAGCTGGGCATGTAAGCCTTAGCATGGCCCCAGCTCAGCATGGCTAAGCTCAGCACAGCCTGGGCTGGCACAGCTCAGCATGGCACAGCTGTTCTCCACCCAGCTTGGCATGGCAGAGCACGGCACAGTTTGGCTCAGCCTGGTTTGGCATCCTGGGGCACTGCTCCACGGGGCACTGCTCCACAGGGCACTGCTCAGCTTGGTGCAGGGAGGGATGCTGCCCCTGCCTGCTGATGCTGCCAGACCCTGGGGACATTTTCCAACTCGCCTCTTTCCAGGGTTCCTGTGCTTCCCAGAGCCTTTTTCCGGGCATGCAGTGTGGCTGCCTGGTTCGGCGGGGTATGGTGGGTGAAGCCAGGGCAGATATGCTGTGTGGGGACAGGGGCACAGAGCAGTTTATTCTCAGTCACACCTTGACCTGCTGCCCCTTGGCAGCGCTGCCTGCTGCGGGGTGGGCACAAACACCCACCAAGCACCATGTCCTGATGGGCTGCAGGCATTTTGCACCCTCTGCTCTTCTTCAGGGTGGAGCTGTGGATGAGATGCTTGTGCAGTCACCTGCTGGGGGCTCAGGGGTGGGTACCACATCTCAATGGCTGCTCTTAGGATGTCGCAGGTTAGAAAGCAGGCCAGCTCTCATCCGCTGGTGCCAAAGCTTGTAACTGCCTTGGGTTTATCGCTGCGAGGTGGGAGCTTGGCGTTGGGGATGTACTCAAAGATGCTCAGTCAGGCCCTTTGTCCATTAGCAAAACCCCAATTCACAGCTGGTGTCCCAAGTCCTGCCAGAATTAGCAGCAAGAGCTTAAGGGCTTTGATTTACTGAGAGCTGGAAAAACACAGATGAGGCCCCTTCGGTGTCCAGGAACGCGCATGCAAACGCTCCAGTTCCAACGAGCCGAGCAAGCGCTTCCTCCATTTCCACGTGATGCTCTTCCTGCAGGCTGCAGGCCAGTGGGCTGCCAGTGTTCTACCTGCCTTGAGGGGTGGCAACTGACCCCCCGCCAGCCAGGAGCAGTGGGGAGAATGGATACATGCACCAATAAGTGCAGTGGGGTTGCTGGTGGCATCCCCCCCTACTTGGCCATGAGTATAGGGTATATGCCATGAGTATATGCTATGTGCACTTGAGTCTATTCCCTGACATTAGCATCCTGCTTATGCCCATGTTGTAGGTTGTTTCCCATGACACTAGAGCAGGAGACTGCTGAGATGGTCCCCAGGCTGCAGCTGGGCATCCCTTGTACTCCAGGGTGGAATGTTTGCTCCAGCAAGGAGCAGAAACCTCTGTTGCATTGCAGCAGGGGGCTGCCTTGTGCCAGCTCTGCTAAAAATTAGGGTATTTATTTGGGGCTTTAGGGCAAAAATCGAGCCCTAACCCAAGCAATGAACATCACCCACCTGGCCAGGCAGCCCAGGTTGGAGAGCAGCATGAAAGGACCCCGCAGAGATGCTCCCTGTCCCCAGCACCTCCCCTCCCCTTGGCTATGGATGAATCAGGCTCCTCAGAGGTGACTTGTTTCCGAGGGCTCCCGCAGCGAGCTGCAAATGAGTGTTTTTTCATGTGTTCATCAGAGCCAGCTCAAACCTGGTGTGTTTTTAACAAGAAATGAGGAACTCTGGGGGATGGGAGGGTTTTGGCAGCGTTCTGGCACAGGCCAGGCGTGTGTGGTGCTACTACACCCGTGTGCTGCACGCTGGGGTTGGAGCTTCCCAGCAGAGCACAGCGCAGCCCTCGGCAGCAGTGCCAGCTCACGTCGCATCCTCCCTCAGCTGCCATCATCAAACGTACATATTTTAAGCACACTTCACCCATTTCTGTCTGTAACCCAGATTTGTACAAGGCTCTGCCTCCCTCCTCCCGCTCTGGGTGCGCCGGTGGGCTCCTGTGTCCTCTTGTCCCAGTGCACCTGCTGTGACACCCCCTAAATGGGTTATTTCAAGTGTTTCCCCCCAAAAAGGGCCGTTCCTCACGTGCGGGGTGGCAGCCAGCAGGCAGAGGCGGCGTCTCGGGTGTCCTCCTCACCCCATCTCACTGTTGCTGAGCCGTGTGATGGGAGAGCAGCTCCCAGCCCTGTTCAGCGGGCTGGAAAATGTGAGATGTGATACAGCAGCAGCTGCGGAGGGACGGGCAGACAAAGAGTGGGCACGGGAGAGGGTTTGGAGCGAGGGGAAGGGATCCTGCAAACCCTTTCCTCTCCTGTCCTTGGGAAGGTGCTCAGGAGAGAGCTGTGTAATGCTGGAAGCACGGCCCTGCCTGCCCCCTCCTGCATCACCTTCATCCCTGGGGTTTGGTGCCTTTCCCAGCTCCATGGAGAAACATGTAGGGTGGGTGGATGGGTGCCTTGTTTCCCCCAGTGCAGGCAGGGACCGCTGTGTGCTTCCAGTGAGGGCTCGCTGGGAGCATCCCACAGGATATTCCCAGCTACACAGACCCAACTGGGGGTGTGTGGAGGACCTGGAGGTTGTGTCCGGGCAGCCTTGCTGGCACAGGGCTGGCACAGGGTCCCGGTTCTGCTGCTGCTCACATCCTGCCTGCCCACAGGGACCGTGCCCGGGGGTCCCAGTGAGTGCAGGCAGAGCTGGGATGCAGGGATATGCCATGTATCACCTGTCAGCAGCCAGTGCAAGGGGATTCACAGCCTCTTGAAGTGCTGCCCAGCGCAGGCTGGGCTGCAGAGAGCCTGTGGCTGTTTGCCTGTTCATTATGGGGCAGGTGTAAAGCTGTGGGATGTGGATTTTCCCCTTGCTGATGTGCTCTGTACTGAGCAGGAGCTGTGGTGCCAGCCAGGGCAGGGCTGTGCTGCACTCGGCTCCAGCATGACATGGAGGGAAGGATGGCTGATGTTTGCTGTCAGAGCTGGGCTAGAGCTGCTGTTGATGCACCTAAAGAAACCTCTGTGTGACACAGGATGTGCCTTACCCATCCTTCAACCCACTGCACCCGGCATGGCCTCAGGTGGGCTGCATTTGCTGGGATCCCCTGGCTGTCAGGGACACCCACAGGCAATTTCCCTTCGAAATTCCCTCTTGATTTCATTTTTCCCCTGGCAAATTCTAGCATAATTCCCTCTCCTGTCTGGTGGGGGCTCAGAGTTAATGGGAAGCTGCTGCTTTTGTCCTTGTAATCTCGGAGGAAGCTGGTGCTTGTTGGTCCTGGACAGTAATCCCCACCTTTGCACAAGGGATCTCAGGCTCTCCCGCTGCCTGCATGGCCCCAGGCTCTGCACAAAGGCATCAGTGCAAAGCATAGAGGCAGCTTCCACCCTTGCTCCTCCTCTGCAGCCTGTGCTGAGGTTTGGGGTGCGGGTGGAGGGTGTGAATGCAGCCAGGGCTGGGCTCCCCGAGTGCTGCCTGTCCCCCCTGCACCCCAGAGCCTGAGGCTGCCAAAGCCGAGGGTGTCTGTGCTGTCAGCAGCACCTCAGCCACCAGCCGTGGCGTTGTTTGCATCATCCTGTTGTGTATCCATTGCTGTTTCTGCTTCTAAGAGATAGTGGATCCTGCTGAGGGGCTGCGAGTCGCCTGCGCTGCTCTGAGCATGCTGTGTTCTTGCAAGCGGCTAAGCCAGCTTGTCACCCCTTGGGCAGGAGAGCTGAGGGTTTAACTCTTCTGCCACAAGACCATGGGTCTGATCTGTGTTTTGAGGTGTCCTGCAGGTGGGCATCAGGACATGGCTGTAGCTGTTACCTCCTCCTGCTCTGTACCTGCGCGCATGTTTGTCTGAACTGGATCCAGGCAGTTCACATCCCATTTTGCTGCTCCTTAGTTTCCTTAATAATCTCCCCAGGGAGACACAGTGTCTCTGAGGTTTGTGCAGAGAAGGTTGAAGGTATCTCGTCTCTCGGGTTCCTCTGTGCAGTGTAATCTGGCTCCTGTGGGCATGTGAGGTGTTTGCTTCTGCACACCCTTGTCCCTTGGGCATTGAAAGGAGCCCCCCTGAGCTGCAGATCCCCAGCACATTCCCAAGACAGGTGCCTTGTGATGTGAACCCACTGTGAATGAAGTCTTTGCAGCTGCAGAGTGGGGTGAGCACAGATGCCGTGGTGGGCAATCCTGGGGGATGGAGGGGATGAGCAGCCTGGGGGGGGGGAGGCCGTGACTCCACACAGGGGTGGTTTATGGGACAGGAGGCCGAGCCTGGCAGCCTCTTGGACAGAAGTCATTTATCTCAGCCTTCGTGTTGCCCTCTCTCTGTTTTACCTCATCTCTCTTCCACAAGGCCGGGTTGGATGGGGCTTGGAGCAAGCTGCTCCAGTGGAAGGTGTCCCTGCCATGACAGGGGTTGGGACTGGATGAGCTTTAAGGTCCCTTCCAACACAAACCAGTTCATGATTCACACTTGATTTATCATTGCTATGGAGCTTCACGGTCACAACACCACCCCTCAACTGGGGATGTTTCTGTGGGGTTCCCCCCTGCTCCTGGCTCTGCTCTCACCTTATCCAGATGGATTCTTTGCTTTGTTCTGGGGCATCAGCCCCAGAAAATGTGCAGATGCAAAGGGTGAGGCTCAGTGGCTGTCACAGACCCCAAAGCCATAGGGGGACCCCTGTGCCCCCCATGTGCCACCTTCAGTCACCACAGGGCTGTTCTGCTGCCGCAGCCTGGCCATGGAGGGGCTCAGCTTTGCTATCCTGAGCTCCCTTCCAGTTTACTGGCATTTTCTGCTCCCGATCCTAATCCAGTTACTATGGCTTATGGCAGGGCTTGCCTCCCAGGGGCAAGCTTGGGGTGGGCTGCGTGGCTGCTGGGCTGCTGCCATTTGAAGGGTTTGTTGGTATTATGGGGTGCATGCAAATTCCTGCAGCTTTCTCAGCCTCCCAGTGCCAACCCTGCTGCAAAGCCCCAGCCCCAGTCCCAGGAGAAGCAGCTCCAGGCTGTGCCAATGGGCTTTGCCCAGGCAGCAGCTCACGCAGGACACAGCCTCATCCCAGTATAATGGTTGCTACAACCCGAGGGATAAACAAGAGGAGCTTTTGGTGCTGCAAGTCCAGGCTTCCTTCCAGCAAGGTTTGCTTGGGCTTTTTCCAAGGTCCCTGCTCCCTGCCCTGCTCAGCTGCTGCCTGGGGAAGCTGCATGGCAAATAGGAGCTGATACGGTCAGTGCTGGAGCAGGATGCAGACAGCCCCGGGTGCCTCTGCAATCAGATTCAAGCCACGATTCGCATGACTTTGGTGGTGAAAGGTGGTTTTCCATCACCCTGCTGCAGAGCGCCTGTGATGCATTATGCATTTTACACAGGATCACAGAGTAGTTTGGGTTGGAAGGGGCCTTAAAGCTCATCCAGTTCCAACCCCAGCCACGGACAAGGACACCTTCCACTAGAGCAGCTTGCACAACCTTGCCCATGAAGGCTCCAAAGGAATCGATGCCATGAGCCAGCTCCCTGGGCTGGTTTGGGGTACAGGTGGTGTCCTCAGGGCTGTGGCACTGCTCTGTGGGGTGGGCAGCGCTGGGGATGCGTCTCCTTTGGGTGCATCACGATGGCACGGGGCTGTCTGGTGCTGTTCAGCCTTGGGGGATTCACTCCTGAGCTGTCCAGGGGTGAACATGCCCATAGTGATGCCCTTTCATAGGGCAGTCTCTGCCCGTCCCTGGAGCAGCCCTGGCACTCCCAGATGCCCATCTCAGTGCCTCGGGGCTGTTTGTGCCCTGCTCTTGTTCTCTAGACCCCCCAGCATGAAGCAGAGCAGCTTCAGGGGGCAGCAGGATGCTGGTGGCCGCTGTGCCGCTGCGCTCCAGCAGCCTGGACCAGGAGATAATCCGGGATTGTCTCCTTAACGTTCCTTGTTTATCACGTAGTGCTTAAAGCCAACAGTGAGTGACTGTGCCTGTCCCTGCAGCTGCTGCCCCCCCTTCCGGGCTTCGCTTTGCCTTTAGGGGGAATTCCTGCAGCTGGGGCTTTATCCAGCAGGATGAGGAGGCCGGGAGTGTGCCAGCGCCTGGCAGAGCCAGCACAGTGCTGCTCACCCCGTCTGTAGGGCACTGTCATGGGTCAGGAGCAGCAGGGTCCTGTCCCCTCTGCCTGGGGGGAATCGGGGCTGTGCATCCCCACTGCCTGTGCTGGATCCTCATCTTGTGACCGTGCCATGGAGCAAGGCAGAAGCAGGAGTAGGAGTCACATTTGGTAGTGATTGGGTTGTTCAGTGATGGCTGGAAAGCAGATGTTTGATCGCTTCCCAGGGTCTTCTTGAGGAGAAGAGCAGCCAGTGTGATGGCTGGAGCTTTGCTTGGAGGATACTCACAGGGATGTGAGAAGAGCTTTGGGCAGAGCAGCTGTGTGGGTCCCCAGGGACAGGAGGGGACAGTCCTTGAGCATCCCCAGTGCCCACTGCCCTGGGCTGGATGGGGAGGTGGCACTGGGGTTGCCACCAATGCAGGATTCCCACAGGTCTGAAGGAGGTTTTGGGTCACCATTGATGCCTGCGGGATCTCAGCCCTGGCCCTGCTGTGACAGTGACACTGCAGCTCTGTGTCAGAGGCTCTGCTGCGTTAGGAGGGGGTTGTCACCATGAGAGCTGATGCAGCTGGGAAGGGCTGGAACAGGGGACCCAGCCCAGTGGTTGCTGCTTGGTGGCAACATGAGGAACAACCTCTGGTTCCCAGCACGGGCAGCATCTCGCCGTGTCCCCGCGTTGCCTCCCTGTCCTCGCCTGCCATCTCCTCCTCCTCTTGCCTGCCTCCCTGATGCGTCCTTTCCTAAGACATCCCATGTTCCCTGTGCCGCGGCTGCCGCCTGTGCTGCTCCTGCAGCTCCTCACCCTCCCCCAGCTTCCTCTTTCTTTCACCATCAGTGCTTACAGGCATCCGTGTTGGTTGTTCCCCTGTTGTGGCTGGGTCATCAGCAGGTGATGGTGCCCAACTGGCTCTGAGCCCTGTTCCTGCAAGGATGGAGCTTGACTGGAGAGGGACTCTTCATCAGGGGCTGTAGTGACAGGACAAGGGGTGATGGGTTCAAACTGAAACAGGGCAAGTTCAGGGTAGATCTAAGGAAGAAGTTCTTTACTGTGAGGGTGCTGAGGCGCTGACACAGGGTGCCCAGAGAAGCGGTGGCTGCCCCATCCCTGGCAGTGCTCAAGGCCAGGTTGGACAGAGCCTTGGGTGGCATGGTCTAGGGTGAGGAGTCCTTGCCTGTGAGAGGGGGCTGGACCTGGATGATCTTAAGGTCCTTTCCAACCCAAACCAGTTTGGGATTCTGCGATTTTGTGATTCCATGAGCCGAGGAGTTGAAGGTGTGTGAAGAGTTTGTGGGCTGGAGGAGAACAAGGGAGCCATGCTGGGGATGTGTCCACACCACACAAAAAGAGGGGAGAGCACCTGCAGGTTCCATCCCCTCTAACGCACATCTCCACATAGGATGAGATCGAGGAGCTGCGCGCAGAGATGCTGGAGATGAGGGATGTCTACATGGAGGAGGACGTGTACCAGCTGCAGGAGCTCCGTCAGCAGCTGGACCAGGCCAGCAAGACCTGCCGCATCCTGCAGTACCGTCTGCGCAAGGCGGAGCGGCGCAGCCTGCGCGTGGCACAGACAGGGCAGGTGGATGGAGAGCTCATCCACAGCCTCGAGCAGGATGTCAAGGTGAGGCTGTGCAGTCCCCACGGCACACAGGGTGGGTTTAGATGAGGTGTGGACACCGCGGCTGGTGCAGCACAATGGGATGGCGGGGGATGTGCAGGGAGTGCCATGGATTGTGCTGCTTATTGGGCTGTCAGTGGGGGCGTCATGATTCCCTGCTCATGGAGTTGATATGGGGAGTGGGGAGCAGTGCTTGCAGCTCGCAGGTGGGGGGTGCTTAGAGGGATCCTGGGGTGGAGAGAGACAGCATTGCCCAAGGATAGGGGTCTCGCACTGCCATATATGAGGTTCATCATGTGCAGGCTGGAGCTGTGTGTCCCAGGGTCAAGCTCCCTTATCCTGCACCGGTGGGGGCAGGATGGGGCCACTGCCATGAGCTGGAGCATCACAGATGCACAGAGAGGGAGCATGGGGACCAGGACACCGGGACATGGGGGCTGCTCCTCTCAGCCATCAGGGAACCCTTGCAGAGCCCCAGGCATGGTGGCAGGAAGGGCTGGGGCAGGGACAAGGACTTCTGCAGGGTGACGTTGCTCTGCCCCCCCAGCCGCTGGCCTTGAGGAGCTGCTGGTGCCGGTGAGTGTTTGCTGAGGGCTCTTGCTGCCAGGAGCGGGGTGCGGTGGCGGCTTGGGAGGGACGGGGGCAGCTCCAGGAGTAGGTTTGGTTCTTGAGCAGAAAACAGCCAGTGCTGGAGCTGAGGTATGCCCTGAGCACGGGGCTGTGAACCTGCCTTGTGCTGCTTGAGGCCAAATCCCCTCCCAGGCCACCCAGCTGCCCCAGCTTGGGTGCTGCTGCCTGAAACATCCCCCTCCAGCTTCTCCCTTCATGGAAAGAAAAGCACAGCCCATCCCTGGGGGGAATGGGAGCCTGACCCCATGGCCTGCACCACCCCATCTGCCTCCACAGCGCTGGTACCCCAGGCAGGCAGGGAACCGGGGGCACTGGGGATGATTTTCCCTTCCTTCAGATGCAGGAGTGAATGGTCCATGCTGTTAAGCTCCCTTTATGTCAGGGGCTGCTCCCTTGCAGGAATCTGGAGAGGGGGGCTCTGGGTCTGTGCCCTGGATGGGTGGATGGATGGAGCCACCCTTCACCCGGGGCAGCTGCTGTTTGTTCTGTAATGTGATGCAGCAGCTCTCCTTTCTTCCTACCAGCACAGCTGCTGCCTGCCGTGAGTGGCTGCTGCCTGCTCTGATGCTGCCTGCCTGCTTTCCCAGCCTTGTGGCAGTGATTCCAGGCTCACGGTGTGGGAAAATAGTACAACAAGGCAACGAGCATCCTGTTAGGGCTGGGGAAGATGGGGTTTGGCCAGGGGATGGGCAGCCTAACAGTTAGGGAATGGGGACAGCAGTCAGCAGGCAATGGAGGGGACACACACAGGAGCCATGGTGTCACCTAGCGCAGTGGCTGCTCCAGAGGGTCTCAGGAACAGCCTCATATGAGGCCTGTGGTGCCGAAGCGCAGCGGTGCCAGCCCCGTGCACCCCGTACCAGGCTGTGACAGCTCCATTGTGTCCCCAGGTGGCCAAGGACGTGTCCGTGCGGCTCCACAATGAGCTGGAGGCGGTGGAGAAGAAGAGGATCCGGCTGGAGGAGGAGAACGAGGACCTGCGCCAGCGGCTCATCGAGACCGAGCTGGCCAAGCAGGTGGTGCAGAACGAGATGGACAAGCTCCGAGAGGTGAGGGCACATGGGGGGCACCGGGAGGCGTCCCCAGCGCTCTGCCCATAGCAGGTGTCTGCTCTGTGGGATCCCATCCCTGCTCCCATCGCTGAAACTCAAACCCTGCTGCAGATGCTGTGAAACCGGAGCAGTGCCTGCCCCGTGTGAGACGTGCTTCAGCCTGCCCCGGGCCATGGGATGGCTCTGCCCTATGCTGGGGGTCTGTGGGATGTCCCCCCTGCGCTAGAGCCACTTACGTGTCCTCAGTCACTTGCTCAGACTGGCCAAAACTCTGCACCATGTGTGGAGGCCGCTGTGTCCCTGGCACAGTGCCTGGTGCCGGCCGTATCCTGACCACATGCTGCTGGGTCCAGTGGGCCTGAGCCATGAGGCTGCATGGCTGTGATGTTCCGGTGGTATTCCAGCAGGGCAGTGGACCTAGGGGGGAGTGCACGATCCCATCCATGGCCTGGGGAGCCATGTGCCTATAGCACAGATCCAGGGCACCCCGTGCTGTGCCAGGTTTGGAACAGTTACTGGCCAGGAGCGATGTCATCAAGAAAGGCATCCCTGTGACAGCATGTACTTGTGATCCACCACAGCACTGGTAACCCACTTCCCTACTGCCTGGCATGCCTTTGGTCCCTTGGGAGCCTCGGGAAGCATCATTGCTGGCTGAGCCATCAGAGCAGCGTGAGAGATGTGCTGAGGCAGAGCTCTGGCCCTGCTCCCACCGGGGATGGGGACATGATGCAGGGAGAGCTCCCTGTGCCCCCAGCTGTGCCCCCTGTGTGGCAGGGCAGGGAACCAGCACATGGCTTGGGATCTCTGGGGCTGGCTGTGGCTAATCACAGAATCCCAGCCTGGTTTGTGTTGAAGGGACCTTAAAGCTCCTCCAGCTCCAACCCCTGGGCAGGGCAG
>NDXB01021676.1:58163-72669 GCA_002631895.1 Agapornis roseicollis | reverse complement strand
TTGCTCCAAGCCCCTGTGTCCAACCTGGCCTTGAGCACTGCCAGGGATGGGGCAGCCACAGCTTCTCTGGGCCATCACCCTGGGCCAGCGCCTCAGCACCCTCACAGGGAACAGCTTCTGCCTCAGAGCTCAGCTCAGTCTCCCCTGTTCTGGCAGGTTCAAGCCATTGCCCTTGGCCTGGCCCTACAGGCCCTTGTCCCAAGCCCCTCTCCAGTTTCCTGCAGCCCCTTTAGGTACTGGAGGAGTGTTATATGGTCTCCCTGAGCTGAATAATGCTGGGGCCAGCTCCTGGCAAGCCACAGGACCCAGCCGTGATTGCACCATCCACTCTGCAGCCACTTTCTCTCAGTGTCACAAAGCAGCATCATCCTGATGGGGTGTCTCATCCCTCCCCTGCGCAGGCTGCACTAACAGGCATGAAATGGGTTTCCCTGCAGCCAGCACAGGCTGAATAACAAATGGCAGCAGCAGGAGCTGGGCTGGAGGATTCTTGTGCTTGAAAAACAGGCGGAGACAATGGATGTGTGGTCAGTGCAGGGAGCTCCAAGTGCCAGCCCCTGCCTTGCCCTGGCAGAAGAGCATGGGACAAGATATGGCCCCTCTGCGGTGCTCAAAGGGTTGCTGCTGGCAGGACACCTAGCCCAGCTCAGAGCGCAGCTCCAGTGGTGCATCCCCAGGCAAGCAAGGGCATGGGGTTACTCAGGGAGCACTCAGAGTGCTAATGAGACAAATGAGTGAGTTCACAGCCCTCCTCCACCTCCTCCCTGCAGCTGCAGGGCACAGAGCATGGCAGAGCTTGTTAGCAGCCAAGCCAGGGCTGAGCAGAGCCCGCGCAGGGCTGGGCTCACCCCTCAGGGTTCAGTGTTTCCCCTTTCCAAGAGGTTTCTCCCATTCGTGGATAATTGTCGGGATGGGCAGATTATCCCAAAAGTGCCTGTGCTGTGCCCCTCCATGGCATGTGCAGGGGGGCAGGAGGAAAGTGGGACTGGTCCAGGTACCTCGTGCCACATTGAACCTGGTTACAGCGAGACCCAGGGGCACGGCCACCCCATGGGATGCACCCGAGGTGAAGCAGTGACAGCAGCATCTGCCCCAGGGTGCTGTGCTGGGGCCGGGCAGTGCCTGGTGCGGGTGAGGGATGCGACGTGGCACAGGCAGCCCCCGGGAGAGGCCCTGTAGGAGCTCCATGATGGTCGTGGCCTTAATAGGAAAGCTGGAGCCCGGCACCTTGGCACGGGCAGCATTTCACATTTCAGCTGCATTTCCCAGCTGCTTTCTTTGGCTGCAGGGCCCCAGCGCCCACTAGGAAATAGGTCCATGGTGGCTGCAGGGATGGGCCGGTGCTCATGGGGGCTGTGTGGATGCTCTTGAGGGGTTTTCTCCAGCTTCCCTCCCCACATAACTGGCCCTGCTCCGGGCACGTGCTTTTCCCCCCTTTCTGGTCTCCTTTATTGCTCTGTTTGGCCTCCCCATCCCCCAGCTGTCCTGGAGATTGTCCCTTGTGTCCCCAGAGACCCTGAGGGCAGAGTCAGCATCCCCCTGCTGAGGAACCCTCCCCATTACGGTGACCAGGACTTGTGCCTTGTGGTGACCAGGACTTGTGCCTTGCGTGGGGAAGAGGCTGTTCCCACACTGGGATGTTCCAGAGCTGTCCCTTGGCCTGGGGGTTGGATTCCCTGCTCCACGCAGCTCCAAAGGGACCATGACTCAGCCTCTCCACGGCTCATTTCCTGCTCATTCCTGCTGGTTCACAGCTCGCTTGCCTGCAGGGGGAATTTGTGGCCAAACCTCATGAGATCATGCTGCTTGTCAGCCCAGCTTCCCCCTCAGCAAACAGCCTCAGCCCACTAGAGCTCTGGTGTTTTCCTGGGGTTCACAGCACCGATGTCCATCCACGGTGGGTCTGTCTGCCCGTGCTGGGGTGCAGAGCCATCGCTCCAGGTAACAGCTCTCTTCTCCCTGCAGAATTCCCTGAAGAAGCGGGGGTCTCGCTCCATTGGGAAGGCTGAGAAGAAACCATCAGTGCAGGTATCAGTGCCAGGGTGTCCCAACAGCACCCGATGTCATGATGCCAGTGGAGCCCAGCTGTGCCATCCCCTCCCTTGCAGGGCTTCCCTGCCTTTCATAGCCCCTGCATAAGGGAGGGATTGACTCCTGGGCCATCCTCCTCCATCCTCACCTGCTCCTTTATCTCATTTATCAATGGACCACAGTGGCTGTGCCTTTAACCCTTTCCATGGGTCAAGACTGCAGGAAAGAGCTGAAGAACTTTGGCTTTTCCATTGCAGAGCTGTTCCTTCTCTTGGGTTGCAGCTGTTGTGGCCTGGGTGCTTCCTTACCCCATGGGGTGTGGGGAGCTGAGGGCCCCCATGGGACAGGATGGTGGCTGCGTTGTCCCTGCCCTGCCAGGGTGCTGGGGGGATTTGGGCTGCAGCAGGATTTCAGCTGTCACTTGCTGTTGGGATGAGCTGCTGTGAGTCACTAATGCTGTTACTGGGGGTCGGAGGGGCAGAGCTGCTGCTGCGGGAATAGAAACGCAAGTGTTTTAATGCTGGAAAAATCCTCTTTCAAAGGCAAAAGACCTGGAAGGTTTATTTTGGAGAATAGATCTGTGCCCCTAAAGGCAGTGTAATGAGGGAGACCCTGTAAAGCCACTCCTGCTGCTGAGAGCATCTCATGTCTTGTGGACGCAAGGATTGAGCATTGCACAGCCCATTCTGTGCAGCCACAGGATGGGGATCCCCGGGCTCTCAAAGACTTCTCCCTTTGGTCTTTCATTTATCATCTCCTTGTAATTCCATTCTTGAGAGCCCTTTCAGGCCAGATGATGGTCCCAGAGTCCTGCCTCCATGTCCCCAAAGTGGCTTTGCAGCTACACCCAAGCCCCAAGCCAAGGGGGTCTCTCCATCACTCACCTTCCTGAGACCCAGCCCTGGCCTGCAGTAAGCCCCCCTCTGCTTCCTATATCCCCCCGGAGCCAAGACCACTAAGCCTGGGAATGCAGGGCTGGATCCCAGCTCTGCAATGGGATGGATGCTCCAGGAAGGAGCCAGTGCTGGAAAGCAAATCCTGAGCTTCCCCAGGTTCAAATGCCCCTTGATGTGTCCCCCTGAATGCTGCCTCTCCCTGCAGCCCCACGGGCACAGATGCTTGTGACTCATGGGTGGTTTCCTGGGCCCCTTTCCTGCCCGGGTGAGCGTGGCCACACTGGTGAGCACTGGTGCTCACTGGAAATAGAGCTGTGGGGGGACACAGACTCAGTGCTGGGATCTGCCCTGACCCCAGGAGCACTCGAGGTGGCTCTGGGAACATGGGTGTCTCTCCAGCAATGGCAAGGGGCAGCGGGACACACCGGCTGCTGCTTACTTTTCCCCCTGGACAAACAGGAACTGAGGTCATGTCTGCCCGCACTGCCCCCCCCATCTCTGCAGCTCCGGGGGGGGGCACAGCCTTAATGCACCTTAGAGCGGCTGCGCCTCTGTGTGTGAGCGTGGAAAAGCAGCAGGGAGGTTCCTGTGGCCATGTGGGGACTAAACCAGCCCCCTGAATTCACGGGACAAGCACCCCCATCAGCCATGGGCGCAATATGAGCAGCCTGGGAAGTTGGCTGGTAAACAACCACTGTGGGGCTTGGGGAGTGAGCATAGGCATGGCTGGGGGTCAGGAGCACCTGAAGAGGGGGACATCTTATTTGTGCCAGCCAAGGAAACAGGGAGGGGGATGAGCTTGGCCAGGCAGAGGGACAGTGGGTGCCAGCACCCCCCCGAGCTCCCATGGGGTGAGGGTCACAGCCCCACAGGTCCCCTCCTGCAGGGACTGAGCTTGGAGCACTGGGGTGACCCCGCGGCACAGGCAGCCGTGAGCTGGGCATCAGGAAATGCTGGTCCTCCATCCAGAAGGGTTTCCAAAGCAGAGAGCAGTGTGCCTGGGCAGGCAGCCCAGAGCAGGGCTGCTGCCTTTAGAGAACCACACATGGGGAAGTGTTCCCAGGAAGCAAAGGAGCTGGGGAAGGGACCAGGAGCTGCTGCCAAGGGTTTCTGTCCCTAAGGAGCAAGGACAAATGGTGGGTGAGGAATGGGACTTTGGGAGGATTCCAACTGAAACTGCTGCGTCTTCATCCCGTGATGGAGCATCTGGGGCTCGGTGGCAGCAGCAGGGGCTGGAGGCACGGCTCTCCTTACCCAGGCATCGTGCTCTGTCTTCGTGCTCTCCCTGAAAGCCTCCAGGATGGATCTCAAAGTTGTGTCCTGTCCATGAACAGGGGCTGCAGCTTGCTGGGGTGGGAGGGCAGCACATCCCCGGGGCTCGCTGAGAGCCACCATGGCCCCCAGGAGCACCCTTTAATGCCTGCACCCTCTCGGTCCCCCCAGGAGGACAGCGCAGACCTCAAGTGCCAGCTGCATTTTGCCAAGGAGGAGTCGGCCCTGATGTGCAAGAAGCTGACCAAGCTGGCCAAGGAGAACGACGGCATGAAGGAGGAGCTGCTGAAGTACAGGTCCCTGTACGGGGACCTCGACAGCTCCCTCTCGGTGGAGGAGCTGGCTGACTCTCCCCACTCCCGTGAGGCTGAGCTGAAGGTCCACCTCAAGCTGGTGGAGGAGGAAGCCAACATCCTCAGCCGCAGGATAGTGGAGCTGGAGGTGGAGAACCGCGGGCTGCGGGCCGAGATGGACGACATGAAGGGCCAGGGGGACAGGGAGCTGCCGGCGCAGGATGCGCGGTTCCTGGCGGGCATCACGGGCTGCGGGGACACGGGGGACACGGTGGCGGAGCTGCGCCGGCACCTGCAGTTCGTGGAGGAGGAGGCCGAGCTGCTGAGGCGCTCGCTGCTGGAGCTGGAGGACCAGAACAAGCTGCTCCTGGGCGAGCTGAGCAAGTACAAGTCGGAGCACGACCTGGACGTGACGCTGTCGGAGGACAGCTGCTCGGTGGTCAGCGAGCCCTCGCAGGAGGAGCTGGCCACGGCCAAGGTGCAGATCAGCGAGCTGAGCGGCAAGGTGAAGAAGCTGCAGTACGAGAACCGGGTCCTGCTCTCCAACCTGCAGCGCTGCGACCTCGCCTCCTGCCAGACAACCCGGCCCATGCTGGAGACGGACGCCGAGGCCGGTGACTCGGCGCAGTGCATCCCCACCACCAGCTGGAGGGACGGCACGAAGGGCAGCGAAGCCGATGTGCTGGGTGGTGGGAAGGTGCCCGATGGTCCAGCCAAGCTGCTGAAGCCCAAGGATTTTGAGACCTTGGTGGGCATCCGGGACCAAGCGGTGCTTGTCAGCAAAGCGATCAACATCTTGATCTCGGATGCCAACGGCTTCACCTCTGGGCTGAAGGCTTGCTTGGACAACGAGTGTGTTGTGGGGCTGCTGGGCGAGGCGGTGGGCAGCGGAGGTGAGAGCCCCAGCGATGCCAAGCTGATGAACGTGCTGCTCATGCGGCTGGGTGTGCTCCAGCAGGACCTGGGCTGCTTTGTGAGGAAGGTGGATCACCTCACCAAGGAGCACACGGACTCTTTCAGCTTCTCCAGCCCCAGCAGCCACGACACCACCAAAGAGGGGCTGCAGAAGGAGCATGCCTCTGACTTCCAGGTACAGGCTTCTTGCCGCATCCCCTGCAGCAGCTGCCGCTTTATTTGCCGCCCCGTTTCCTCCTGCTTTAATGGAGCAAACTCCAACCCCCAGTGTAACCTCCTGCCTCTCCAGAGCAAAACCCAAACTAACACCGCACTGCATGCCAGGGGCACCGGGAACAAGGTAGGACTCTGCTCCAACAGAGTGTGCCCAGGGCAGGACGGGGTGGGCATCCCAGCACATCTCTGCATGGGCTGGTTGTGCTCTGCCTGTGGCCAGGGGCTCTTGGGTGTAATCTCACCTTAGCAGGGCCTGATGTTTTGGCTGCTTTCCACCAGCTCAGCCCAGTATCCCCTTTGCTTATTGGGGATGAGCCTCAATAACAGCAGCCCAAATTGCGGAGACCCTGTTTGCAAGAAGCCTCAAGTGGTACCCAGGCAGGGTAATTTGGAAAGCAAAGGCCCCAGGGCAGATCTGCATCCAATGGAGAGTACCTTTGAAGCAGGGGAGAGCAGCTTTGCTTTGTCTTCACCCCTCTTTCCGGGGGGTCCATCATGGTAGGGACTAGGGATGTCCATGGTGGTTGGGGCTGTGGGCCCAAGCCTGTTTCTGGAGCACACTCGCTTGTTCAGAGTCCTATTTTTCTGCATGTGGTCCCACCAGCCCCAGGTCCCCGTCTCCCCCAGTCACTGCATGGCACCATAACCGGTGTTTGCACATTTTTTCCCTCTTTCTCTCTTTTTTCCCCCCTTTTCCCCAAACAATCCAGGCCACGTGTCTCCTCATCCTGTGTTTCCTTTTGGTTTCCGCCTTGTCTCCCGCCATGGTGATGAAGCTCCTTCTCCTCCTCATCCTTTTTGTCGTCTTGTAGTTCTTTACTGTTTCGGAGACCCATTGTTTTGTTTTCTGGCTTTGTTTTCTTCCCGCTCTTTTGGTTTGTTCTCATTAACTTGCCCACGCATGCAGCAGCCTGATTTTAGGGACGCTGACCCTTACCGCATGCCCCACGCCAAGGACACGGACCCCACACAGCCCCGGAGCTACAGGACCTGCCGGCCCGAGGAGAATGACTCCTACGCCACCGAGGTAAGAGCCACATCCCCCCTTGGCCAGTGGGATGGGGACAGGGCTGCAGGGATGGGGCTGTCCCTCTGGAGAGCTGGGGACACAGGGAGGCATCCCCTCTCTGGGCCATTGCAGATAAAGGAGCTGCAGCTGGTGCTGTCGGAGGCCAATGAGAGCCTGCGGGGGCTGCAGGAGCAGCTCTCCCAGGAGAGGCAGCTGAGGAAGGACGAGGTGGACAACTTCTCACAGAAGATCTGCCAGGTGAGTAGGCAGCAGCCCTGATACCTGGGGGGCAGGTATCCCTGCACCATGGCCATGGACACCTCCAGCCCCAGGCTGATCCACCTTAGGGCATGGGTGTCACGTGGAGGTCACCCAGGGCTGCACAGAGCGCAGCATCCCAACTGGATTGTGTTGAAGGGACCTTAAAACTCCTCCAGCTCCAACCCCTGCCACAGGCAGGGACCCCTTCCACTGGAGCAGCTTGCTCCAAGCCCCTGTGTCCAGCCTGGCCTTGAGCACTGCCAGGGATGGGGCAGCCACAGCTTCTCTGGGCACCCTGTGCCAGCGCCTCAGCACCCTCACAGGGAACAGCTTCTGCCTCAGAGCTCAGCTCAGTCTCCCCTGTTCTGGCAGGTTCAAGCCATTCCCTCTTGTTCTGTCTCTACAGGCCCTTCTCATCACCCAGTACCCCTAAGTCCTTTCCAGGGCTGTTCCATCCCATCTTCACGGGACACAGGGTCTGTGCACACTCCTTGCTCATGGCCTTGCAGCTTCCACCCATGGCAGTTCCTCAATGTTCCTGCTGTCCCCAGCACACTGCCAGGGCAGAGCAGCTCCCCAGGGGTGTTAGATATGAGGCTGGCACCAGGCTAAGCCCACACTCTGGGGCAGAGTCCCCACAGTGCTGTGCCAGCCCCTGTCTCAGAGCCCACATGTCTCTCTGCAGCTGAAGGAGGACCACCAGAAAGCACTGCTGCGGCGCGAGTTCGAGCTGCAGAGCCTGAACCTGCAGAGGCGGCTGGAGCAGAAGTTCTGGAGCCAGGAGAAGAACCTGCTGGTGCAGGAGTCGCAGCAGTTCAGGCAGAGCTTCCTCCTGCTCTTCATGAAGCTCAAGTGGTTCCTCAAGCGCTGGCGCCAGGGCAAGATGGTGCACAGTGAGGGCGAGGACTTTCTGGAGGTACTGTGGGCTGAGGGGCTCCCACCTTGGCTGCTGTGGAGGGGTGACCATGCTGTTGGGCATCCCTCCTGGCCACGTGTCCCACCCAGAGCTGGTTGATGTCCCCATCCCATGCTGTGAGTCCCCTCATCACCTCAGCCATGGTGTCCCCGCAGGTGAACAGCATGAAGGAGCTGTACCTGCTGCTGGAGGAGGAGGAGCTCGCCCCACAGCAGCAGGCAGACAACAAGATGTGCACTGGGGATGCCTGGACCCCCAGCACGGTGAGCAGGGTCCCCATGAAGGGGTAGAATCAGCCCCCATTGAGGCTGTGGGCATGGGCTGGCTGCTCCTCTCGGGAGCATGGCTGGGAGGGGATGCTGCTCGCTGGCATGGCACCCCACGGGAGGTCCCGTGCCTTGGTGGCTATGCAGAGAGAGCAGCTCCCAACAGGGTCCCACCTCATTGGGTGGCCCCAGCTCCCTCTGATCCCCCCCGTCCCTCTTGCAGCCCAACGAGTGCATCAAGACACTGGCGGAGATGAAGGGGACCCTGCAGGAGCTGTGCACAGAGCTGCGGGAGGAGCGGCGCCGTGCCACCGAGCTCCAGCAGCAGTTCTCCAAGGCCAAGGCTGCCTGGGAGATGGAGCGCGCCGAGCTCAAGTGCCACATTGCCCAGGTGGGGGCCCCGGGCACCCCCCTTTGCCTGGGGAGCAGGGGGGGGTGCCTGTGTGCCAAGCACTGGCGCCTGGGCAGGGCTGGGAAGAAGGTGGCACTGTGGGAATCTCAATTAGCAGCCGCTCCAGCAGGCGAGTTTCTATGGCAACGGGGCTGGCAGGAAAACCTGACTGGAGCAGCAGAGGATGCGCTTTATTCCTCACTGGGTTTGTCTGGGGCCAGTGGGATGGTGCCGGGGCTCAGTGGCCCTCCCCAGGGAGCAGTATTAGAGCCCTCCTGTTTTCCCATGCCATGGTGCAGGTCAGAGCTCTGCACTCCCATGGATGCTGCAAGAGGGACCTATGGTAGGGGGGTGGAACTGGATGATCTTAAGGTTCTTTCCAACCCAAACCATTCTGTGGTTCTCTGGCAGAGGCCAGGGCAGGAGATGGAGGGAGAGCAGGCTCAGCACTGGAGGAACCTCCTGCTGCAGAAGCTGTCCCATCAGTCCCCCAGCCTTGCCCTCACAGTGATGAGTGTCTTTGCTCCCTCACACTGCTGGCAGCAGTCCATGGCCATATATCAGCTCTGCTCCCCAGCACCTTCCAGGTGGGATTTCTCCAGGCAGAGCTCAGTGATGAGCTCAGTTTCCCTCTCCCACCCCTAAAAGAGCAGAGCTGCCACAGTGGCAGCCCCCCCAGGTCCTTCCTGGCTGCCAGCAGTAGCAGCATCCTTTGAGGTCAGCTCTACCAGCCCCTCTCCAGGAGCTGGGTCCAGCAGGCAGGGCTGCAGGCAGGGCACAGCCAGGCAGGCAGCACATTCAGTCCATGTCCCACTGAGTGACCATCTGCCAGCCCGTCTGGCAGGACGTGGCTGCGAGCCAGGGCTACACAGCCCTGGGGACACCGTTATTGGCTTGGGCAGCATGGGATCTGCGCTGGGAACCCATGGCCTTGCCCCTGTGCTGGGGATGTCCAGCACCATGAGTCCCCCACAACCACCACCATGTCCCTGCAGCTGGAGTCCAAGGCAGGCAAAGGGATCACGGAACGTGCGCTGCCGGATTGGAAGGTGGCGTTGAAGAGGGAGCGTGAGGAGCACCAGCATCTCCTAGCCGAGTCCTACAGCGCTGTCATGGACCTCACCAAGCAGCTGCAGATCAGCGAGAAGAACTGGAACCAGGAGAAGGTGGAGCTGCTGGCCCGCTTCAAGGAGGAGCAGCAGCAGGCAGAGCAGCAAGCAAAGGACCTGCAGAACAAAATCAACCAGGTATGGTGTGTCCCCAGCGTGAACGTGTCCTTCAGCCTCTGCTGCTTGCCCAGAGGGCCTCATTGCACATGTTGAGTGACCACCACATTCTCCAGTTGCAGAAAGGAACCAACCCATGGGCATTGAAGCACTCTGAAATGGAGAAGCACGGCAGCAACTGGAAAGAGGTGGGCAAGAGAAGTTGGAGGGCTCTCAGAATGCCCATTGGGCTCAAGTGTATGTTTAGATATGGTTAAGTGTATGGTTAGATGGGATGACATGTGAACCCCAAATAAGACCCTCAGGAACAGCAAATGAAGGGGAAGCACCAGGGACTGAGGGAATAAGAGGGTGGAGAGCAGGGCTGAGCATCAAAGGTTATAAAGAGTTGATTTATAATAGATGCAGGCACAGTGGGAATGGGATGCTGGGCCTGGGTGCATGGGGGAAGGTGGTAGTGCTGGAGAGGAGCAGGGTGCAGCCCCTGCTCCAGCTGATCTCTGTACCTTGGTCCTGTGCCTGCTGACACCAGAGCTTGCTTCTGTGTCCTCCCAGGCTCTCAATGAAAAAATCACAGACAAAGAGACAATGTCTGAAGCAGAAGCCAAGGGAACCAACCTCAAAAGGTAAGTGAGCTGATGCCTGCATGCTCCTGGGGGCACGGAGGCGCTTGTGTGGGGCTGTCACTGGGCTTGGCAGCCCCAGCAGCTGGGGGAGATGCAGCTTTGGGCCAGGGTTGCCCTGGAGGCCAAGGGCTCTCATGAGGAGTTGAACTGGGTGCTCAGGAGAGCCCCATTACAGGAAAGCAGGGTGCCCCCAACCCACTGCCCCATCCCCTTGTGATCTCTCTCCTCTCTCCTCCCACAGGACCAAGTCTGTTTCCTCCATGTCAGAGTTTGAAAGCTTGCTCGACTGTTCTCCCTACCTCCCTGGAAAGACCACACCAGGGCTGGGCGACCACTCCCGGGGCAAAAAGGCACCTGCAGCTGCCCAGCTGCTGCCCAACGGCATCCGAGACAGCACTGGCCTTCCTCCCTCCCACTGTACATATGTGAATATCGAGCAACCTGCCCCTGACAGCCTGGCCAAGGAGAAGCTGGGCATCTCCTCCTGGGACTACTCATGGGCACACAGCCTCTCTGGGCACGACCCAGCCCAGAAGCAGATGCAGAGGAGCTACACAGCCCCTGACAAGACGGGGATCCGCATCTACTACAGCCCGCCGGTGGTGCGGCGGCTGGAGGCGCCGCTGGTGCACAAGGAGGGGAAGATCATGATTGAACCTGGTTTCTTGTTCACCATGGCCAAGCCAAAGGAGCCGGAGGAGTCGGCCAGCGCTGAGAGCACCTACAGCCAGTGGCTCTGCAACTTCTCCAAGCAGCAGCGGGAGCTGCTGGATGCTGGCACAGTGGAGAGCGCGGTGCCACCAGTGCCGCGCTTCCCCCCATCACTGCACGACCTGGAGATCTCCGGTAACATGAGCGATGACATGAAGGAGATCACCAACTGCGTGCGGCAGGCCATCCGCTCCAGCTCCTTGGAGAGGAAGGTGAAGAGCACCTCGAGCCAGACAGTGGGGCTGGCCCACGTCGGGACACAGACCATCCAGACGGTGAGCATCGGGCTGCAGACTGACCTGCCGCGCGGCAGCAGCATGCACAGCAAGAGCTGGTCCCCGCGCAGCTCCTCCCTCGTGTCCGTGCGCAGCAAGCAGATCTCCTCCTCCCTGGACAAGGTGCACTCCAGGATTGAGCGGCCGTGCTGCTCCCCGAAATACGGCTCTCCAAAGCTCCAGAGGAGGTCTTCCTCCAAGCTGGATGCCTCTAAGGACAGGAGCCTCTGGAATCTGCACCAGAGCAAGCAGAATGGCTCTGCCTGGGCCCGCTCCACCACTACCCGTGACAGCCCTGTCCTCAGCAACATCAACGATGGCTTGTCCAGCTTGTTCAGCGTGGTGGAGCACGCGGGCAGCACCGAGTCCATCTGGAAGCCAGGCTGCCCTGAGAGCAGCCGGGCCAAGCCCGAAGCACCCAAGTATGGCCTCGTGCAGGAGTTCTTCAGGAACGTGTGCGGGCGGGCGCAGAGCCCCACTGCCCCCCCAGAGAAGAAGGAGACCCCAGGGGAGGAGGGCAGCAAGAGAGCCGAGCACCCCGGCCCGGCCACCCACCACCCGCCAGAGAGCATCTCCCGCGGCTTGAACAAGAAAGTGCTCAAGCAGAGCAGCTGCGAGGACCCCAAACCCTCGTCCCCCGGGCAGGGGGGTAAGGATGCAGCCCTGCGGGACCCTGACCTCATCTCGGCCATAGCCAGCGAGGTAACGAGGCCGGGTGCCCCCCGGGCTGCCCCACCGTGGCGGGGGACAGGGTGCCTGGCCCCTCTAACTCCCCTGTGCCATCTGTCTTTGCAGGACATGGCGTGTGACTGCAGCTCCCAGTCCCTCACCTCCTGCTTTGCCCGGCCATCCCGCTCCGCCATCCGCCATTCCCCATCCAAGTGCAAACTGCACCCTGCGGACCCCCCCAGGGCGGAGGAGAAGCTGGGGGCCTCGAGTGAGTGAGGCTGGGGGCCGGAGGCCGCAGTGTGCCTGCTATCCATGCCCCTGCCGGGACAGCGCCCGCGCTGACGCCCTGCGGGGCCCCGCTCGGAAGCACGGAAGCAGTGTGGGCACATCTGTCTCCTCACCGTGGGCACATCTGTCTCCTAACTGTCCCCTCAGCCCTGGGGACGCTTGGGAAGCAGATGTGGAGCCAGAGGCAGAGCCTGCCAGTAGCCCTTGGGGTGCATGGTGACATCCACCATGGTGGCTGCTTCACCTCCCGCCTGTGTGAGATGCACTCCCGTGGAGCTGCTGCCAGCACTGAGGGGGTCCTCACCGCTGCTGATCCCTCTAGGAACATCAGCTGAGGCCCCACCATGCCGAGGGCTCGCTGGGGCCTGGAAAGGGGAGAGCAGCCAGGGGGGCTGCTTGTGTAAATAAGGCAGGGCTGGGGGAAGCACGGTGGGGACACTGGATGGATGCAAGAGATGGGGGCACGGTGCCGTGTTGGCCCTGTGGGAGCTCCAGCGCATCCCTGCCAGCCCCGATTGCAGTGTGGTTGCATCAGCCGCGGGCCGCACGTGCTTCCTGGGCAGGAAGGAGGCGGGGAAGGTCCCTGCGGTCACCCAGGCTGGGCTGGGCTGGATGTGGGCCCTGCCTGGCCACCCTGCTGCTCTGGGGGGGCTGCGGAGGTCCTGCAGTGCCGGGAAGGGCCCATCCGGATGCAGAGATGGGGTGTCCGGGTGCACAGTGTGGGGAGAGCCATCAGTGTGCACTGATGTGTGCGTATCGCCTGCCAGCTTTGCGAGGGGCCATGGCTGTGATGCCTCCCTGCACTGCACCCATCTCCCTGCCTAGGGCCACCTGTAGTTGTTTGCTCCTCCAAGTGCTGAATATCCATACTTCTCTTTCTTTTTTTCCTCTCTTTTTTTCTCTTTGCCTCCCCTTTTGGCTCTGCCCAACTCCGGACAGCCTGCAATGTAAAACCAAGTGCATTTTACAGACACTGAATGGGGCTGCCTGGGACATGCACCAATTGCATTAAGAGACTGTGGGTTGGGAGCTGCAGCGTGGCCCCCAGTGACCACCAGCAAAAGCCTTACCTGGGGAGAGAGGGGGGCAGCAGCCACAGCCCCCCATGGCAGTGCAGAGCTCACACAGAGCAGCCATGGGAGAGAACAGCAATCCTGGAGGTGCCTGCCTGACCTATTTCCAAGCTGCTGCCAGGGGCCAGGCAGGGATTCAGGGAGATGGAGCTGCCTGTAGGTGCCTCCAGGGCCTCAGTGCAGTGCTCTAGGGCTCAGTGCATTGCTCTAGGGCATTGCTCTGGGGCTCTGTACACAGCTCTGAGGCTCCGTACGATGCTCTAGGGCTCGGTGCATTGCTCTGGGGCTCTGCACATTGCTGTCATGTTGCAGCCTGGCCTCAGAGCCACTGCTGCAGCCACTGGCCCTCCTGCTCTTGCCCCGGAGCAGCATCACTGCCAGGTCGCAGCCTCCACAGCATCTCCAGGCCGGCCACTCACTGCCTGTGTCTCTGGACACACCAGCATCAGCCAGGGCCAGCAGGCCCAGCACCAGTGGCCTTTAGCTCCTTGGGGTGCCTGGCCAGCCCCTGGGGACCCCCAGCTGTGGGACACATGGGGCAGGCGCTGCCCACCCTCACCAGCAGCATTCCTGCCATGGAGGTGGGGTCCCTGCACTGCCACGGGCAACCTGCTGTACATAGATCCTTTTGGGGTGGTTTTTAGCATTTTCATTGGTAACAGGGGGGTTGGTTTGGTTTGGTTTGTTGTTTTTTTTTTAAAGACTCTACTTTCGGAATGTGGTTTCTCATTTTTTCAACTGCCTTTGAATGATTTGTAATATTGGTCGCTTCTGTCTGACTGTAAATAGTGGTGCTGGTGTCTCCTGCGGGGTGGGGGCTCAGCTCGTGCTGGTGATGGGTCTGCAAAAGCAATGGGGAGGGTTTGCTGGCGGTGAGAAGGTGGCTGGTGCTGCCCCAGCCCCTCACAGCCTCTGTCCTGTCCCCCCTGCACCAGTGCGAAGCCCAGGCTGCTTTGGGCAAAGCCACACTTGCCCCTGCCCTGTCCTGCTTCCTCTCACCAAGGTCGCATGAAGGGCACCTCCTGCCCCGATGACAGGCCCCTGTCCCCCTGTCCCATGCTTGTCATGTGATGAATAAAGGCCCTGCAACCCCTCAGCCCTGCCCTTGGTGCTGCCTTCTCCTGCTGCAGGGACAGGGGTGCCTGTCCTGCTTGGGGCACTGGTGCTATTGG